>WBZZ01004773.1:50000-75000 GCA_019918135.1 Paulinella micropora | reverse complement strand
AATTTTTTGTCTTGTGTGTTATGTAATTCGATGTAATGTAATGCCTATTATGTAACACTACCTGGCAGGGCATGTCAAAAAGAAAGTACAGAGACAACGACGATGATCTTTTTGCCAAGCTATCGGGCGGCGTACAGGAAGGTGGCAGAGCATACATACATACATACATACATACATACTCGCGTGTATACATGCACACATGTTCATTCATTAAGACATGCATGCATGCTTGCATACCTACTTACCTACATACATACATACGTGTAGGGCTGATGCGGCTAGTGACGGACAATCTCGAAACGGTATGTGTGTATGTATGTGTGTATGTATGTATGTATGTATGTATATATGTATGTACATATGTATGTATGTACGTAATTATGTACGTATGTATGTATGTATGTATTTATGTATGAATGTATATATCTATGTATGTATGTATGTATGTATGTATGTGTATGTATGTATGTATGTATGTAATGTATGTATGTATGTATGCATGCATGTATGTATGTGTATGTATGTATGTATGTGTGAAAGGTATGTATGTAATGTCATTATGTAATATATGTGTGTATGTATGTATGTATGTATGTATTGTATTGTATTGTATTGTATTGTATGTATGTCTTGTCTGTCACTTAGGTTGCAAACATGGTGGACCAAGATGTATGTATGTATGTATGTATGTATTGTATTGTATTGTATTGTATTGTATGTCTGTCACTTAGGTTGCAAACATGGTCGACCTGTCTGACGAAGATGTATGTATGTCTTGTATTGTATTGTATGTATGTATGTCTTGTCTGTCACTTAGGTTGCAAACATGGTGGACCAAGATGTATGTATGTATGTATGTCTTGTATTGTATTGTATGTATGTATGTCTTGTCTTTCACTTAGGTTGCAATTATGGTCGACCTGTCTGAGGAAGATGTATGTATGTATGTATGTATTGTATTATATTGTATTGTATTGTATTTTTATCGGTCACCTCCGCAAAATGTGTTCAGGTTACCGATAAAACTACATATGCGGCGCGCCAAATTTGACGTGTTTTGCGGGCTCGCCGGCCCGGCTCCGGCTCGCCCGCAAAACACGTCAAATTTGTGGCTAGCCGCATAATATACTAATGTCTGTCTGTCACTTAGGTGGCCGCTATGGTGGACATGTCTGAGGAAGACATGTATGTATGTATGTATGCAGACAAGACATAAATACATACAATACAATACATACCATACATACCATACATACATACATACATAAGATACATACATAACATACATACATACATACATACATACATACATCTTCCTCAGACAGGTCGACCATGTTTGCAACCTAAGTGACAGACAAGACATACATACAATACAATACAATACATACATACGTCACTTAGGTAGCCGCTATGGTAGACCTATCTGATGACGACGGCGCAGACAAAGTTGCTAAAAAGTCATTCATCTTATCTACTATCTATCCATCCATCTAGCTCTATTCATTTCTTTATCTACACACCTATCCATCAGAGTAGGTAGGTAGGTAGGTAGAGAGAGAATGAAAAAGAAAGAGAGAGAGAGAGATGGTGGACCTTCAGAGGAAGATGGATAACATAATATAACACAACATAAAATAAATAAATAAAGAAAGAAAGAAAGAAAGAGAGAGATGGTGGCCAAGAAGTCATTGTCATCTGAATAACATAACATGACAAAACATAAAATAACATCTATCTATCCACCTGCCTTACCTATTTTTTGTCATCCGTCCATCTAACCATCCATCCATCCATTACCTATTTTTTCCCATCCATCCATCTAACCATCTATCCATTTGCCTTCTTTCTTTCTTTCTCGGTCCATTTTTTGAACCAAATCAGTGTGCTTATATATACATACATACATACATACATACATACATATTATCACACACATATGTAGATGTGCTCACATCATGAAGCAACAGAAAATGAGCCCTTGTAATACATACATACATATATACACATACATACATACATATTATTCACACACATATGTAGATGTGCTCACATGAAGCAACAGAAAATGAGCTCCTTGTCATACATACATACATACATACATACACATACATATTATTCACTTATATGTAGATGTGCTCACATCATGAAGCAACAGAAAATGAGCTCCTTGTCATACATACATACATACATACACATACACATACATACATACATACATATTATTCACACACATATGTAGATGTGTTCACATCATGAAGCAACAGAAAATGAGCTCCTTGTCATACATACATACATACATACACATACATACATACTACATACATGTCTTTTACACACATATATAGATGTGCTCACATCATGAAGCAACAGAAATTGAGCTCCTTGTCATACATGCATACATACATACATACACATACACATACATACATACATACATACATACATATTATTCACACACATATGTAGATATGCTCACATCATGAAGCAACAGAAAATGAGCTCCTTGTCATACATACATACATACATACACATACATACATATTATTCACACACATATGTAGATGTGCTCACATGAAGCAACAGAAAATGAGCTCCTTGTCATACATACGTACATACATACACATACATACACACATACATACATACATATACATACATACATACATACACATACATGCATACATACATACATATTATTCACACACATATGTAGATGTGCTCACATCATGAAGCAACAGGAAATGAGCTCCTTGTCATACATACATACATACATATATACATACATACAAACATACATACAAACATATCATTCACACACATATGTAGATGTGCTCACATCATGAAGCAACAGAAAATGAGTCCCTCTTCGTTCTTGGCCACGTCAGACACTATTCTCTCTCTCTCTCTCTCTCTCTCTCTCTCTCTCTCTCTCTCTCTCTCTCTCTCTCTCTGAGTCCTTCATCGTTCTTGGCCACGTCAGACGCCCCCCCCCCCCCCCCCCCCCCCTCTCTCTCTCTCTCTCTCTCTCTCTCTCTGAGTTCCCCCTCCTCGTTCTTGGCCACGTCAGACGCCTCTCTCTCTCTCTCTCTCTCTCTCTCGCCCCCCCCCCCCCCCCCCCTCCCTGCCTCCCTCCTACATACATACATATACATATAAATACGTGCATAGTTAAGGTTTTTTGAGCGGCGTGTGCTGGCTGCTCATTGTGTGATGCTAAGCATGTAGTGTATGTATGTATGTATGTATGTATGTATGTACGATTGTACGTATGTATGTATCATGTTAGATTTTTTTAGCGGTATGCATGTATGTAGGTGGGTAGGTAGGTAGGTAGGTATGTATGTATGCATATCTGTTTAGATTTTTTGAGCGGCGTGTGCTGGCTGCTCATTGTGTGGTGCTAGGCTATGTATATGTATGTGATATACGTACATGCATACATACATACATATACATATACATATACATATACATATACATATACATATACTTAGCCTAGCACCACGCCGCTCAAAAAACCTAACATGATACATACGTACGTACAATCATACATACATACATGCATGAATACATACATACATACATACATACATTGTACAGTTTTTTTGAGCGGCGTGTGCTGACTGCTCATTGTGTGGTGCTAGGCTATGTATATGTATGTGATATACGTACATACATACATACATACATATACATAGCCTAGCACCACGCCGCTCAAAAAACCTAACATGATACATACATACGTACAATCATACATACATACATACATACATGCATGCATACATAGATTGTACAGTTTTTTTGAGCGTGCTGGCTGCTCATTGTGTGGTGCTAGGCTATGTATATGCATGTGATCTACGTACATGCATACATACATACATACATAGACATATACATGTACATAACCTAGCATCACGCCGCTCAAAAAACCTAACATGATACATACGTATGTACAATCATGCATACATACATACATACATTTTACAGTTTTTTTGAGCGGTGTGTGCTGGCTGCTTATTGTGTGGTGCTAGGCTATGTATATGTATGTGATCTACGTACATGCATACATACGTACATACATACATACATACATATACATAACCTAGCACCATGCCGCTCAAAAAACCTAACATGATACATACGTACGTACAGTCATACACACACACATACATACATACATACATACATATATTGTACAGTTTTTTTGAGCGGCGTGTGCTGGCTGCTCATTGTGTGGTGCTCGGCTATGTATATGTATGTGATATACGTACATACATACATACATGCATATACATATACATAACCTAGCACCACGCCGCTCAAAAAACCTAACATGATACATACGTACGTACAGTCATACATACATACATGCATACATACATTGTACAGTTTTTTTGAGCGGCGTGTGCTGGCTGCTCATTGTGTGGTGCTAGGCTACGTTTATGTATGTGATATACGTACATGCATACATACATACATGCATATACATATACATAGCCTAGCACCTCGCCGCTCAAAAAACCTTAACATGATACATACATGCGTACAATCATACATACATACATACATACATGCATACATACATGCATACATACATGCATACATACATTGTACAGTTTTTTTGAGCGGCGTGTGCTGGCTGCTCATTGTGTGGTGCTAGGCTATGTATATGTATGTGATATACATACATACATACATGCACATACACATACATAACCTAGCACCACGCCGCTCAAAAAACCTAACATGATACGTACGTACAATCATACATACATACATGCATACATACATTGTACAGTTTTTTTGAGCGGCGTGTGCTGACTGCTCATTGTGTGGTGCTAGGCTATGTATGTGTATGTGATATACGTACATACATACATACATATACATATACATATACATAGCCTAGCACCACGCCGCTCAAAAAACCTAACATGATACATACATACGTACAATCATACATACATACATATGTGATACATACATACATACATACATTGTACAGTTTTGTTGAGCGGCGTGTGCTGGCTGCTCATTGTGTGGTGCTAGGCTGTGTATATGTATGTGATATACGTACATGCATACATACATAAATACATACATATACATATACATAACCTAGCACCACGCCGCTCAAAAAACCTAACATGATACATACGTACGTACAATCATACATAAATACATACATACATACATACATTGTACAGTTTCTTTGAGCGGCGTGTGCTGGCTGCTCATTGTGTGGTGTTAGGCTATGTATATGTATGTGATATACGTACATACATACATACATACATATACATAGCCTAGCACCACGCCGCTCAAAAAACCTAACATGATACATACGTACGTACAATCACACATACATACATACATTGTACAGTTTTTTTGATCGGCGTGTGCTGGCTGCTCATTGTGTGGTGCTAGGGAAGTCTCCAAAAGGTAGGTAGATAGATAGATAGAAGATAGATAGATAGATAGATAGATGGATGGATGGATGGATAGGTAAGTAGGTAGGTAGATAGATAGATTGCAAATGCGTTTGTATGTATATATGTATGTATATGTATTGTGAATATTAGGAACAGTGCCGACGTTAGCTGAACGGGTTGGCAATGCTTGGGCGAGGGGTAAGAGAGAGAGAGAGAGGGGGGGGGGGGGGGGGGGTGCTTGGGCAAGAGGTGTCATATATATATACAGAAAGAGAGAGAGAAAGAGAGATTTATATATATGCGTATGTACATTTACGTGTATATCTATGCGCTAGGCACTACGCTCACACGTAAATGTACATACGCATCTATCTATCTATCTATCTATCTATCTATCTTGGTGGGGTGCCTTATGTGTGCCTAGCCATACGCCTATAAGTCACATGCCGAAATAGCGACGGGAAGCACAATCCTGTTCCCTCAGGGTGCCCTTTCTCGCTTGTTGAGCCCGGAATAAAACCCACAGTGCTCTGTCGGTTTATACTAGACTGTCGAACAGTCTCGAAACTCCATCTGCTTACTGGGCCCTCTGTAATGGAGGTGGGAGCTCGTTCTGCAAGGGACGCTTTATGGAACGAGCCCTGGCCCCGCCTGGTACTAGGGAGCTTTGGTATTGCCTGTATCAGTCCCTTCCGTGCAAACATCACGGCTTAGCTGGGCATCGGGTTAATACTTTACCCACAGACTTCCTGGTTGACGAAATCAGAAGCTCCTTTTTTCTGACATTAGTCGATATTTCATCTATCTATCTATCTATCTATCCATCTATCTATCTACCTACCTACCTACCTACCTACCTGCCTACCTGCCTGCCTGCCTGCCTGCCTATCTATCTATCTGTCTATCTATCTATCTACCTACCTACCTACCTACCTATCTACTTATCTAGTACATGGATGGATGTACACATACAAATGTACATATATATACATACATAAGTACGTGTATATCTATGTGCTAGGTGCCACATTCACTGGGTAGATAGATAGATAGATAGATAGATAGATAGATAGATAGATAGATAGATAGATAGATAGACAGACAGACAGACAGATCGATAGATAGATAGATAGATAGATAGATAGATAGATAGATAGATAGGTAGGTAGGTAGGTAGATAGGTAGGTAGATAGATAGATACATAGGATAGATAGATAGGTAGGTAGATAGGTAGGTAGGTAGATAGGTAGATGCATAGATAGATACATAGATAGATACATAGATAGATAGATAGACCGACAGATAGATAGATAGATAGATAGATAGATAGATAGATAGATAGACAGACAGACAGATAGAAAGATAGATGAGATGTCGCAAAGGAATGTAGTCCTTGCAAAGGAACGCAGTTTCACATCAAACAGTAATTTGTGTACTGTGCATGTGTCCGGGATGGGAATCACGGGTAGACTGTGTTCTGGAAAAAAGAAGAGGAGGAAGGACGTTGAAGAAAAAGGCAATTTAGGAATGGAGAGTGGGGAGGATAAGGAAGAAGAGAAAGAAAGGAAGCCGTTAGTCCAAGTGTTTTGAGCACCGTAAGCTTGCGCAAGCTACAATGATGACATTGTATGAGGCCTAAACCCCCGCAGGGACCTAGCCCGGGCTATGCAACACTGGACGGCTATGACGGAATGCAGGATGAGAGATAAGGGGAGGATGAGAGGGAGGGCGGATTGGAGTTCTTCTTCAATGTCTTTCCATACGCTTGGTGTTGATGGCAAAATCAGGTGCTTTCTTCTTTCGATTGGTTCTTTCGGGGCACTTCTTGGACGAAATGAGAGTCTCGGCGTCAACACTGTGGGTGGAATCCGGGTTGACAATGCCGGTTGTGACTTATAGTCCGGATGGACGTGCACTTTTGGACTCTTCTGTTCGAGGAGGCTCGAAGGATCTTCGTAAGGGTGGACATGAGCAAAATCTTCTCCAAGGGGTTTGAAGAAAAAGGCAAAATGGAGAGTGGGGTCTTGAGGAGGACAAGGAAGAAGAGAAAGAAAAGGAAGCCGTTCAAGCCGTTAGTCCAAGTGTTTTGAGCACCGTAAGCTTGCGCAAGCTACAATGATGACATTGTATGAGGCCTAAACCCCCGAAGGGACCTAGCCCGGACTATGCAACACTGGACGGCTATGACGGAATGCAGTCACCGATACGGACTAGAGGAAGATTAGTCCAATTTTTGACTGCACAGGAGCGATAGATCGCAAAAGAGCAACGAGCTACGCAGGACGATAGCTTGAAGGAAAGGGATTTGGATTGGGGATGTGAAAAACCCAAGGCGCGGAAACATCGATGAACAGAGAACGATACCATGCCGCGAGCCCCGCATTCGATTGGTCGAAGGTGGCAGGTCCATCCGTTGTCCTCGATTTGAGATTTGAGCACATTATATCGGTTAGTCTTGTAGGCTCGTGCATCAAGGATGTTTTCCTCGACCGGGCACGTGAGCTCGATCAGTATACATATCTTGGTAGACAATGACCAGACAACAATATCGGGGCGGAGGTCAGTGACACAGATGTGGACAGGAAAGGTTTGCTCAGAACCGGTGTACTGGGTTTGGAGCTGCCAATCGTTTGCGGTGTCAAGCAGGCATGGACGATGAAATGACTGCCCTTTAGACTTCTGCTCGCCCTCTTTCACAAACATAGACTTTGATTCATTTTCGTCTATACGGGAGCGTTTGTTATGGCTCTCGATGTGTTTTTGAAGGGGAGCTTCAATAGTGCAGAGCACAGAGTCGTGACGCCAGGTATAACGGCCTTGTTTGAGGGCAACATGGCAACCGGAGAGGATAGATAGATAGATAGATAGATAGATAGATAGATAGATAGATAGATAGATAGATAGATAGATATCTAGATATCTAGATTTCTAGATACCTAGATAGATATGTATGTGTATGTACATTTACTATATATATATATATATATATATATATATATATATATATATATAATGTGCAGGTCCCACATTCACAGGGGAGGCTGGGAGCGTCTCCCCTACCAAAAGTAACATACACTTCTCTCTCTCTCTCTCTCTCTCTCTCTCTCTCTCCAAATTCACTGGGGAGGCTGGGAGCATCTCCCCTACCAAAGGTAACATACACATCTCTCTCTCTCTCTCTCTCTCTCTCTCTCTCTCTCTCTCTCTCTCTCTCTCTCTCTCTCTCTCTCCACATTCACTGGGGAGGCTGGGAGCGTCTCCCCTACCAAAGGTTACATACACATCTATCTATCTATCTATCTCTCTATCTCTCTCTCTCTCTCTCTCTCTCTCTCTCTTTCTCTCTCTCCCTCTCTCTCTCTTTCTCTCTCTCTCACAAACACACACCTGTAATATAATTTGATGTAATGTAATGTAACGTAACGTAATGTAATGTAATGTATGTAATGTATGTAGGCAAAGGTCGTGGACGAGGTGCAGGCAAAAGAAAGGCAGACGCAGGGTCATATCGTACAACATAGCATAATATGACACAACATTACATAACCTGACATAACAGAACAGAACAGAACAAGGCAGACTCAGGGTCATATCATAGAACTTAGCATAATATGACATAGCATAGCATAATATAACATAACAGAACAAAACAGAACAAGGCAGACTCAAGGTCATATCGTAGAACTTAGCATAATATGACATAGCATAATATAACCTAACATAACATGACAGAACAGAACAGAACAGAACAAGGCAGACTCAGGGTCATATCGTAGAACTTAGCATGATATGACATAGCATAGCATAACATAACATAACATAAGATAACATAACATAAGAAGGCAGACTCAGGGTAATATTGTAGAACTTAGCATAAAATGACATAGGATAATATAACATAATATAGCATAACATAACATAACATAACAAGGCAGACTCAGGGAAATATCGTACAACATAGCATAATATGACATAGCATAGCATAGCATAACCTAACATAGCATAATATGACATAACATAACATAACATCACTAAACCTAACCTAGACTCAGTGTAATATCGTAGAACATAGCATAATATGACATAGCATAACATAACAAGGCAGACTCCTCCGGGTAATATCGTACAAGATAGCATAATGTGACATAGGATAATATAACATAACATAACATAACATAACAAGCAGACTCAGGGTAATATCGTACAACATAGCATAAAATGACATAGGATAGCATAGCATAACCTAACATAGCATTTATGACATAACATCACATCACATCACTAAACCTAACCTAGACTCAGTGTAATATCGTAGAACTTAGCATAATATGACATAGCATAACATAACATAACATAACAAGGCAGACTCAGGGTAATATCGTACAACATAGCATAATATGACGTAACGTAACCTAACCTAACCTAACATAACCTAACATAACATAACATAACCTAACCTCCTAACCTAACATAACATGACATAGCATGACATAACATAACATCACTAAACCTAAGCTAACCTATGGCTCTTTCTACACCCTGATTTCCGGGTTCTGGGTGTGAAAGTGGCACCACGGGCCAGGCTTTTCAGGAAGAAAAAAACCACCAGAAAGTGGCACCAGAAAACCTGCAAATCTGGGTGGTGTAGAATGCTTCTAACCTAACCTAACCTATCAAACACTCCTCACTGACACATACACGCACAAAATGATACAGGCTCACTACACTCAACCCCCCCCCCCCCCCCCCGGTATTATTATTATCCTTATTTTTATTATTTTTATTATTATTACAGTAAGCAAGGTTTAATGCAGGAAATTTTTTTTTTTTTTTTTTTTTTTTTTTTTTTTTGTGTGTGTGTGTGTGTGTGTGTGTGTCACTGTGTGGGTGTTGTTATTTTTTCTCCTACACCCTGCCTGTCTCTCCCTGTCCCCTCCCTCCCTCCCTCTCTCTCTCTCTCTCTCTCTCCATCTCCCTTCCTCTCTCTCTCTCTCTCTCTCTCTCTCTCTCGCTCTCTCTCTCTCTCTCTCTCTCTCTCTCTCTCTCAGCGCCACTCCTAGGGCTAAACGACAGAAGAAGGCAGATGCAGAGGAACCAGCAGAGGAAGAAGAGGAGGAGGCGGTGCAAGAGGCTGAAGAAGTAGAAGTCAAGAGCGCCCCCAAGGGCAAGCGACAGAGGGCGGCAAGGAGCAAGAAGGGCAAGAAAAAGGAAGAGGAAGCAGTGGAGGAAGAAGAGGCACCCAAGGTCTTTATCTTTATCTTTGTCTTCATCTCGCCTTTATCTTATCATCTCATCTATATCTTATCATCTTACCTTATCTTTATCTTTTCTTATCCAGGAAGAAACAGAGGGGAAGGCACCAATCTCTCTCTCTCTCTCTCTCTCTCTCTCTCTCTCTTAGGAGGAAGCAGGGGAAGGGGAGGCAGCAAATGAGGAAGCAGAAGAGGCGACCAAAGAAGAAGCAACAGAGGCCGCAGCGGAAAAGGAAGAGTCCAAGGAAGAACCCGAAGAAGAAGGAGAAGCAAAGGGGGAAGAGGAAGAACTGAAAGAGGAAAAGGAAGAAAAGGCTCCGGCAAAGCGCGGGCGCGGGCGCGGGAAGAAGGCAGCAGCGGAGGAGGTTGAAGAGAAAGCGCCACGGGGCAAGCGACAAAGGGCGGCGAGCAAGAAGAAGAAGGAGGAGGCGGTGGAGGAAGGGGAGGAGGGAGAGGAGGAGGTGAAGGCCCCACGCGCCAAGCGTCAGCGAGCGCCTTCAAGCAAGAAGAAGGCGAAAGATGTGGGCGAGGAGGAGGGAGGGGAGGGCGCAGCTGAGGAAGAAGAAGGCAAGGCAACTCCGCGCGGCAAGCGGCAGAGGGCGGCATCGTCAAAGAAGAAGGAGGAAGGAGGTGAGGGAGAAGAAGCAGAAGCGCCGAAGAGCGGGTCGCGCAAGCGGCAACCGAGGTCGAAGAAGGGGAAGAAGGAAGAAGCAGGAGGCGAGGAGGGAGAGGAACCAGCCAAGCGTGGAAGTAGCAAGCGACAGGGCAGGGGAAGGAAGGGCAAGAAGGCGGAAGATGAGGAGGCAGTTGAGGCTGCGGCGGCAGAGGAGGAGGAAGCGGCGAAGGAGGAGGAAGGCGACAAGAAGGCGGAAGAGGAAGAGGCAGTTGAGGCTGTGGCGGTGGAGGAGGAGGCTGGGGAGGAAGGCGGCAAGGAGGCGGAAGAGGAGGAGGCTGGGGAGGAAGGCGGCAAGGAGGCGGAAGAGGAGGAGGCTGCGGCGGCGGAGGAGGAAGGTGGGGAAGCGGCGAAGGAGGAAGGCGAAGGAGAAGCAGAAGAGGAGAAGATGGAGGTGGAAGAAGGGGAGAAGGAGGAAGGAAGAGAAGAGCAAGCTGCAGAAGCAGAGAAGGAAGAAGGGGAGAAGATGGAGGTGGAGGAAGAGAAAGCCGAGCCTGCGAAGGAAGAGAAAGGAGAAGAAGCGGGAGGGGAAGAGGAGAAAGCAGTGGAAGTTGCGGAAGAGGAAGCGAAGGAGGAAGAAGTTGGAGGGGAGGAGGAGACGGCGGCCGAGCCTGCAGAAGAAGCTGAAGGAGAGGAGGAAAAAGCTGAAGAAGTGCAAGAGGAGGCTGCTGCTGAGCCTGCAGCAGAAGTTGCGGAAGAGGAAGCGAAGGAGAAAGAAGTTGGAGGGGAGGAGGAGACGGCGGCCGAGCCTGGAGAAGAAGCTGGAGAAGAGGAAAATGCTGAAGAAGTGCAAGAGGAGGCTGCTGCTGAGCCTGCAGCGGAAGAGGCGGGGGCAGCGCAAGAGGTTGAGGCAGAAGCTGCTGCGGTGGAGGTGGAGGAGGAGAGTGCGGAGGCTGCTGTGGAAGAGGCAGAAGAAGAAGTAGCTACAGGGGCTGAAGAGGTTGTAGTAGACGAGCAGATGCCTGAAGAGGCTGCAGGAGGGGAGGAAGAGGGGAGTGCTGAAGAAGAGGAAACGGTGGAGGAGATGGGCACAGGGGAAGCCGAATAGACAGGAGACAGAAGACATAATCTGTTGAAGAACCCTGACAGACTTTGGCAGACACTATCAGTCGCTGTGCTGGAGCAGTATTACAAACGGACATTCAAGTGGTGAAATTTGCCACCTTTGATCTCAGCTTTCTCGGCTCGATACAAAGGTTGCAATAATTCTGAAGGAGTCCTTTGAAAAGTTCACACCAAGGGCCTTTCAAATGACGTGCTGAGAACTGTTCACACCTCAAATAGAAACAGAAAACTGAGGTCGACTTTGGATTGTTTTTTGCCACTTGTTGAAGGGTCGGTAGTAATATCGGTGCTTGGCTGGCCCTCTTCGCATTCCCATTCACCATGCGCAATATTATTACTGTGGACATTCAAGTGGCAAACTATCCAACTTTGATCTCATCGTTCTCCATCAATCGAAGTGATACTACTGTGCTGAAGCCAGCATTTGAAAGCTTAGGACACGAGCTTTCCAACGGCGTGCGCTGCATTTCCGTATCTCAAATATTGATTGAGAAAGATGAGGTCAAAGTTTGAATGTTTTGCTACTTGAATGTCCACAGTAATACCGGGGGACAATTTCAAGAGACAAAACCCTCCAACTTGGGTATCTCCATCAGTCGAAGTGATACAACAATACTGAAAAGCCGTCGTTTGGAAGCTCAGGACACGGGCTTTCCAACGGCGTGCTCTGCGTTTTCGTATTATATTGATCGAGAAAAATGGGGTCAAAGTTGGACTGTTTGCCACTTGAAATTCCACGGCAATATGACATTCATTGGTATGCCCACTTGGATCGTAAGGAAAAGGTGAGTATTAATTGGTGTTTGTGTTCACAAGGAGTCGGTGAGCAGTTGACCATAAGGAGGCGAATCTATTGTATATACAAACACTGACTTTCTTACCACTCGAGTAGGCATGCGTATAGTAATTAGCCTTTTACTGTTATTCATACTCCAGGATGGCAGGACCTGCCCATCACGGTTGTGATAGCAATTTCGTCTTTATGTAAGCGTTCATGGCACTTTCGCTTTATTTCCAAACATCGTATGACATTATGAAAGATATTCAATAGCATCTTGAAAAGCCATGCATTTTCATGTTTTCATGATTTAAAAGTTTCAAATAACGGAATACACACAACCCCCGCACATGCGTGATTTTTTTATATGTTAGACTATAGATTTGGTAACTAATATATCCATGTATTTAACCGGATTATGCGGTTAGATCCCCTATCAGAATAACTAATGCCGATCCACCTTAATGGACCGAGTGGCTATATCTGCCCACATTAAGTGTGTCCAGTTATTGTTCTGTTATTAATACCTACCAATCGTTTTAGTCATCCGTTACTGTTGGGTAAAGTATAATCATTAAAGTCATTCTTCTGTATATCGTAAGTCAATAGGTTATGAAGCCTTGAAGCGCCGTTGCGCTGGACCCCTTGGAGAGTGTCTCCAAGAACCAAAGAAAGCTGGCACCTGCACCCAGAGGGACGTTGTCTTGTTCGTGTTTGGTGTCAGAGCATAAGTAATTTCTGTCTACTGTGTGTGGTTGATATATAACTGGAGTGGCCCTGTGCGAGTTGAGCTGAGTCTCAGCGCAGTGGGTGCTGGTTAGAGGCAGTTTGAGCTCAGCCAGCCAGCCCACCAAGCCTCCGGCGTCAAGAGTTCACTGACGAACGTTCCGTGGACAGTGGCGAAGGAAGCCAGACGTCCAGCTCCCAGTTCCTCCGGCAACGACTGTTCCCAGCAACCTTTCTCTGCACAACAGTCCTGGCTTTGATCTGGTGTTGGGTGAGCATTCTAGCAGTGGCCAGTTTACGTTCGGCCCCACTAGCAAAGAGCTCATTCATTCGTTTGGCGTCAGCCGCCGACGTTGGACTTTTTCCCCAGTGTGCTGATCTGAATGACCCCCCAGCTGTGGCGAGAAACCCCAAAAACCAACAGTTCCAGTCGTCGGGACAAGAGGCTTTGCTCTCCTTTGCCGACGTTCGCTCAACAAGTCTCTGATCAAGTAGCTTAGGTAAGCACTAAGGTAAGAAATGGCCTAACATACCTTCCCGAAAGTGAAACTAGATCTAAAAATTCCTCCCCTCTCGAGGAATATAAAAGACTTTAAGACGTATGAGACTACCTTGATAGCTGTTCTAAGGTTAGTTAACCTATTGTTAATTCCTTGCTTACAGGGAAGAGTCATAATCTTTCCCAGCACTGTCAAGAGTGAGCCTACACAGCTAACACCTTCCTCTAAATCACCGTCAGACAGACCAACGTCACAGTCAGTCACACAGAGAGAGATAGAGGATGAAGAAAAGCAATATCACACTAGGAGAAGAAGAGAGCTGAAAGATGAGTTGCTCGCTTACCTTATTTCCTCATGTCAGCTGAATCCGGATGCTATGGCATTGTTGCCTGAAGCAGAAGGAGAACCAGCAAAATTCTGGAAAGCTATAGTAGACAAGTACAGAGGATTAGATGACATAGCTAAGGCAGGTCGATTAGACAAGCTAGATGCTATGCAGGGTCCTAGTTCGATGAGTAGGGTAGAAACATGGCTTAGAAAGTACAAGACACTTGTCAGACAAGTCGAGTTAGACGAAGGAAGAGCAGAGTCAGACTACAAGAAATGTAAGAAGCTATTTAGACTCCTACAACACCTAGACCCTATGTCAACCTTTACACTACATGGCAGCACATGGATCAAAGATGGGACTGGAAACATCTAACCCTAAAGAGTGCAGGTCACACAAGAGTACAACAACGAAAAACTGTACAGGGAAGTAATAACACCACAAAAAGGAAAGCAGGTAGTATTTAGTACAGTGTCGACGACGAAAGATTCTGAACTAAAATGCTACTGCTGAAAGCAAGCTGGGCATATGTGTTATGAATATACGTCGAGGTGTGTACGAACAGATTGCAGAGAGGGAAAACGAGGTGTCAGACACACAGGTAGTGATTGCTCTTTCACTAAAAGCATATCAGCAAGACAGGGAAAGACAACTAAGCCTAAGTCATTTGACAGACCACGTAAACCCACTCAAAAGGATAGCTCTTCTGACAAGCATAGCTCTAGACACAAGCTAAGGAAAGGCAGCACAATGAACAAGAGAAAAGGACCTAGGAAAGGTAAGTTCATTTGTGTAGGTGAGGAGCAGGAAGAGGAAGAGAACGAATCAACACAAGACGAGAAAGAGTCAGTAGCTCCACTAGAGGATGAAGAAGTAGAGTTCATCAGAACAGTCAGATCAGGGTAGTCAGAAAGATGATGACAATGACGAGACTGAGGACTCACTACAACTCATACAGTGGATACACATGAACGTGGATTCCGAAGTGAAGAAGAGGGAAAGTAAGACTAGGCATCAGACCAACCCTATCCCCATTCCCATCCCACGTACTCACCAGCAAGTTAAACCCCTAGCTAGACCCCCACAGGAGTTTAGAGGGATTGACCCCAGCATCTTTCACGTCCCATACTTCACTAGCGACTTTTTGCTGAAATACGCATTACTAGAAGCACAGAGTAGACATTTAGGGCGCGATCTCTCGTTAGTTTTGACAGTGCTTTTTTGGTGTTGTCCCCATTGACACTATCCCCTTAGAACCAGTTAATCTTAATTATGCTAAGGTTTGGAGATCAAGAAAGATTGAGACACCAGAGCAGTTTTTGATCCCCGACAACAAGAGATGCGAAGGCATAGTCAGAGAGACAGGCAAGCGATGTAAGTGGACCTTAGGCCTTTGTAGGAAAGGAGGACCAGGAGCAAGCGCAGCCTGGAGGCTGACTAGATTCAGAAACTGTGTGTTTCACAAGCCAAAACTCAGACCAGACTCTGACAAAAGCCCTGAAATGACAGAAGAAGCGAAAGCTCTCATGATAGCTGCTCTGGCAGAGATTAGAGACCCCCTTCTATACGATCATGTTTACAAAGGGATTCCAAGAGATCAGGATGGATGTCCTTTGCCCCCAACACACCTAGCAGCGATCTCTAGCAATATTCCACCAGATGAACTCAAAATAGGAACTATGGCTTTATGCGTGAACAGTGATAGGCCTAGATCACCTCATGTAGTCAGCATGGATAGTGCTCAGCCAGTTAGTCCAGCACCAACAAAAGCTAGTCAGAGTGAGAGCGTAAACGAAGGAGTAAATGAGACAGCAAGAACTGACCGATCAGAAAGAGAAGACGAAGAAGAGGAATCCTTTGAACATACTCCGGGAGATTGGACAAACCCAGACAGCACTCAGTATGGTAAATTCCCGAATAAGTGGATGTCCCCTTCAAATTATCTCACTAAATCGGAACTCAAGGAGATAGGATACGAAAGAAGA
The DNA here is from genome assembly GCA_019918135.1 of Paulinella micropora. Taxonomy (NCBI): domain Eukaryota; phylum Cercozoa; class Imbricatea; order Euglyphida; family Paulinellidae; genus Paulinella; species Paulinella micropora. Next base: position 58,261 of record WBZZ01004773.1, on the reverse strand, counting down.
GTAGCGACAGAAACCCCAGATACCCCAGGTAGTAAAGATAGGGTAGATTCAGATGACGGCGGGGGAGAAACTGTTATCAGACATAGGGGAAAGAGGTCCTACCTTGATGTTAAAGCATTGCCATCATTACTCCCAGCACAGGCGGCAAGTAGTAGCTCTAGTAGCACAACAGGGCCTCTAGCGGCTAGTCAAGCTAGTAGTAACAGTAGTACAGATCAGTCTGCCTCTGCTAAACGCCCCATAAGTAGTGCAAAGAGTAGTACAGAGCCAGCTAGTGCTAGTACACAGGACAGCGGTAGTGCTCCTACGGCTAACACCAGGGTAGCATCGCCGCCGCACAATCAACCGGGTAGAATAGAAAGCTACTTCACTGAATTGTTTGATGCCATTCACCGGGGAAGTTTCGCAGTCGATTTCAGATCGACGGGAGCATACAACCGGGATGAAACAATAAACGTCTTTTATTCAGGTTTACGCACAGTCATAGAACAGTATGTAGTAAACATGTGTATAAGAAGTGAGGATGTAGACGCTACCCAATTCGTCATATGTTTTCCTTATATCGCTTATACTAATTCGCACCCTTACATTCAAGAGATCTTAGGTCCTGTCTCCAGACCAAGTCAGATTGAAGAGCCGGGAGCTGAAGAAGAAGATGAGGAAAGGAGTGAAGGTGGTAGTATCATGCACAATGCCCATGCTATGATCAATCTGTCTAGAGATAGTATAGTTGACGATAGTGCTTGTAGCACAGATATATCACCCAACAAAGAACTGTTCACTAATCTAGTGAAAGGACAGGCCAAGTTCAGAACAGCTAACAGCATTATAACTACATCCCTGAAAGGTCAGTTGTCAGTGCAGTTAGCGGGAGTCGGAGAAGAGATAGACGTAATTGCTAGGAATGCGGTGTACAACGCAGATCTGCCATATACCCTGATATCTACCGCCACTTGGGACAATTCAGGAAATGCTGTAGTGCATCAGAATGGACAGATCATTTTGCTAGACAAACCCATACCAGTTGATAAGGGAGCAATTCTTGCGCAAGGTCGCAGAGCCCAGAACAACATATACGTTTGGGATAAGCCTGGCATAAAGCAACTAGATCCTAACCTTATCTTTGACCCACACACAGGGAAGCAGGTTGACAGTAGGAAGAAGCTTGCTAAACTGAAGGATCGAAAGAAGAAGCACATGAACCACAGTGCCACACAACAACTCACTGCACCAAATGCTATCACAAGTTATCCATGTTGTGGAAATGTATCAGCATGTGTTTATGGATGGGGATGTGACCATGGTTGTAACTATGTGCCATACACGTACGAATGTGACACTGAACTTGGAGAGAAAGCAAACGACAACACATACCATTTCTCATACCTCTTACCCGTTGTCCGTCCAGATGCGAGCAAGATCTCGCATCTTAGCTAGACTACAGCACTCACACTTCCTCACGGCTTCTCTCCAATCCTTTCCTATGATCGTCCATCTCTGCGCCCTAGCTAGCCTATCTATCGCCGCACCGCCTCTATGTAATGCCATGCGGTGAAGTATAACGAAATGGAGAAGTAGATCACAGTTCGAAAAACAGACATGACAGGGATTGAGCCCCAGGAGAATGCTTAGTCATGGATACTCAGTTTTACTTAGTGTTGTCTCGTGATGATAGGAAATACAAGTACACCATTAAGTGCGTAGCTAGCGGATACGTAAAGGACTACTACCTAAAACAAAAGAACGAGTTTTTCGACTATTTTCTTGAGGCAGTTGCATTCTTTGAACGTCAGACAGGAAATGCTGTTATAATGGTCAAGTCAGATCAGGAGTATAGGGGATACGGAGTTTTTAAGTCCTGGGTTAAGCGTACAGGAATAGAATTCTACCCTTCCCCTAAGGGCCACAGTAAGAGTAATGCAGTGATAGAAAAATCACATCTAACCATGGACGGCCCAGCAACAGCTGCCAGACTTGACGCGGGTTTGCCCATAAGTTTTTGGACAGACATGGAAAAGAACTCTACTTACATCGAAAATAGAATACCTAACGCACACGGAAGGTTCAAGGGTATTTCCCCTTTTGAGGCCATCTTCAAGAAGAAACCGCTAATGTCACACCTAAAACCCATTGGTTGTGCTGCTATAATGAAGGTGGAGAGTAAAAAGGGAGAGCCCAAGGGTGTGCCTGTCATATTTCTAGGGTACGAACCAACCACAGGATACTACAGAGTGTATGATCCTATAAGCAAACGTATCGACGGAGATCTGAGAGATGTTCGTTTCGATGTGAATCGCATGGGAAAAAGAGTAGCTGCTAAAGTTCTCAAGATAGATCCCCTAGAGGACGAGAAGTTAGAGAGGGTAAGTTGGAATAAGGATCCACCAGCCTCAAAGTCTCGTACAGCAGGGGGAGAATCATTGTTGAGAACAATCAAGAAAGCGGGATCGTGGACGCTTTAGAAATAGAGGGATCTGAAGTGGGAATTTATCCTAGGAAACAGGGTTTGCCCATTTCGGGTGCTTCTAGGTCTTCTGTGGAAAAAGAAGTTGTGGTAGTGGAAAGTGATAGTGATACGGATGCCGAACAGTTGTCCCCACCAGTCACCCCACAAGTCCATGATCCGGGAGGAAACCCACAACCAGAAAAAGAGAGTGTCAGTACACCGCCAGTCAGTTCGATAGCCTTTCCCAAAGCAAAGAATAGGAAGCCAAGACTGTCGAACCGACTGGACCCATTACAGGGAGTTGAAGTAGCAGTTCCTGCCCCAGAATTTGGAGAAAAATAGGCTCAGACTCAATATGGAGAGCAGTGGCGCACACACATCAGAAAGGGACGTGCCATTCGTCCAGCGGGAGCTTTGAAAGCAATCTCAGGAAAGATGGAACCTACGCATTACATAGACTTCGGAGAGGGAAAAGAGAGAGAATGTTAGATAGTGAGATAGAGAAATTTAGGATTATTTCAGTCGGTACGACCAGTCTTATCAACCCGGGCCCCCAGAAGTCAGCGTAGAAACCCCAGTTGTGCCCAAGTTGGACGAAGGAGAACAAACTCAGTCAGTATTATCTCCAAGTAAGCCCAACCCCGCTACTTTTCGTTCATGGACGCAGGGTGAGATATCAGGCGATAATCTCATACCCGCTGGACAGAAGATAGTCAGACCCCAGAAGCAACCAATTGCTCCTCCAGTTAGTGTAGCACTAGCTACTGTAGCGTCAACACAACCACCACCCATATTGCCTGCCGCAAAATTGCTTGAGGTAGTACCCGATTTCGCTCATAATGCTTGCTTTTACTCTGCCATTGAACTGCCTCCCGATATCAAACCACAAGACAAGAAGGCAGCAAGAGAGAAAGAGATACAGCAGCAGGAAGAGTTGAGATCGTTCGAATGGGTGAGAGAGACAGAGGCGAGGAGAAGCGGCAGTAAAATAATATCACTAACATGGGTAGATACGGTAAAGCCAGACCCTAAAGGTGGTACTTATTGCAAGGCTAGAACAGCGATAAGAGGAGATTTAATGGAACCCGGTATTCATTTTAATGCTAAACGTACATATTCTCCTACTGCCCATCACCGCACATTTCTCATGTTTGTTGCGCACGCTGCTGTTCATAATTAGAGATTAAGGCTTGTTGACTTTGTCACTGCATACTTGCACGCTATCATGCCTTACACCATCTACGCACGCCCCCCACCTGGTTTTGAGCGTGTTGGATGGGTGTGGCTCATTCTCAAAGCGTATTACGGTCACCCTGAATCAGGACGGCTTTGGTACGATGTTTAGAATGAGATAGTGGTTAAGTTTGGGTTCAAGCCCCTTGCCATTGACAAGGCATCGTATTCGATTGTGAAGAACAACAACCCACTGCACACCACATTGATCACATTTCATGTAGATGATGGATTGCATGTAGCTAACGAGAAAGAACACCTTGAGTTAGTTAAGTTCTTCCAGAATAGTGGTTTGAGATGCAAGGACCTCGGTGTTGCCACATCGTTCGAAAACATTTCTCTCGATCATTTCGAGAATGGCACCCTTGTACACCAGACGATTTATATTAAAGCCGTGTTGCTCAAGCTTGGCTATGACTGCGCTATTCCCGCCAAATCCCCCAATACCTCTGATGTTGTTCGTCCACTCAAGCCCTGACATCCCATTTTAGAGTATGATCTTCGTACTCTCATCGGTGTCTTACTTTTCGTAGCAGTCAACACTCAGCCTTTTATCGTTTGCGCTTTGAATATGGCAGCTTTGGATATGATCCCGAACCCCCCTCGTGCGTATTCGCGTATCGATAAGATTTGCAGGTTTTTGCTTACCTCTCGCGGGATTTTCTTTCGTAGAGCGGACAAAACTATCACTTAAGCACAGATAGTTTTCCGGGGTCGCCCGTGATGGAATCGTTTCAGGACATTGACCCTACTCATTTAGCTCAGAGCTCAGTCAAGCTCGGTGAAGGGGAAATTTCAAAGGAAATCCGGCACGGCAAAAGACCCCTGTGTTCGGTTATTGCGATTCACATTTCGCTTCTCGTGTTGAGGACAGAAGATCTCGAAGTGGTTTCATTTTCTTCTTTCACTTGACCCCGATTTCAGTTTTCTCTAAGTTGCAGTCTGTTGTTGCCAATTCGACTGTCGAAGCTGAGGTTATAGCCGCAAATGAGGCGGTTAGGGAGGCAGAGGCCATTCGGAATGTGCTGATAAATATGGGTTACTCGCCGGGCACCATCCCGATCCTCGAGGATAACTCAGTAGCTATCTCATTGTCGGCTCGCGGCTTGGGTGAAAACCGTACTAAACACATTGCAGTGCGTTTTCATTACTTATTCGACAGATGCCGTGCAAGGTCCGTGCAGTTGTACAAAATTGTGTCAAACAAAAATTTAGCAGATTACCTGACTAAATCTCTTGCACTCCCGCAATTCTCGCCAATTTGCGGGCATGTCACGGTAGAAATGCCGATTGAATAGCTTTGCTTTCTTGTTTTATGCATTCCGCACCTTGCGTTATATGACATTATTGTTTGCTGTATTTTGATTGATTGTGTATTTTGCTCATGTCTCCTTTAATGTCTAAATATTTATCAACTAAACTCACTTTTGCTACATGAAACTCCGAAAAGCGAGGGGGGGAGAGAGCCACTGCTGTTATTGCGACTTTAGAAGTTTATACATGTTACATAGATTATATCGCATGTGTCGATGATCTACTGCTATAGACTTAATCGAAGTTAATGTTATTGTAATATTTATAGTAATAGTAATGACCAGACATATAGATTGTAAACTAAGTAGACCCAATGAGGCCACCAGGGAGCTTTGAACTATGGTTATAATTTTGTTAGCGCAACTAAATGGTAAACATAGTTGTCGATGTGATCGGATCGCTCATATTTCTCGGTATATGATTGTATCCTATGATAACCGTGAGATGTAATAGATAATTAATTTTAAAATGCAACCTTTAATGTTATTATCTTCATGTAGATGTTTTCTGTTGTAATGTCGGTAATGTTGCGCGTCTATACAGAATTATTTCATGATGATGTTGTCATTTGTTGTTTCTTATGGTTACATGTTTATCTATATGCTATGACTATATACGTCTTACCAGCAGGTGCTTCAGGTAGCGGAACCGGCATGTTCATAACTGCGTATAGGCTGTGGAGGCCCAGCATGTTTGTTTTGCTGCTATCTAGCGATATCTTTACCTGCCTGCGTATTGTATATAAGTCATATTTGCCCGGTCATATATTAAGTAATTATACTTGTTTTTATTGCATTACCGTATGTGCATCATAAATATGTGCGTTTATTATCGTTTCTGTGCACGTCTCATTGCATGAGTTTTCATTGGTGTGTGCAGACGGGTATATGCGGGTTTGCGAATTTCACGCAAAATTTACGCTCATTTTTATGTTTTATGCTTTGACAACCTTGCAGGGACCCAGACAATGCGTTCCAGACAATGCTAATCGGGTTTGATATTTCCCCGATATTTAACTATTTAAATCATGTATGATGATTACATATTCTATGTTTATAGCTATTAGTGCATATTTTTCAAATTTATAAACTGGGATCAACTCATATTTTTGCCTATGATAGTATCATAACATGATATTTCATTCAGTTAGAGTTTCCCCTTGAATAAGTTTCTGGGAAGGCAGTATAATGGTAGCTAGATTAAGGGATAGCACTGAGGGGTGCGAGCGCTCTATTACCTACGTCACACTGCTATTACTACTACTACTACTACTACTACTACAACTACTACTACTACTACTACTACTACTACTACTGCTGCTACTACTACTACTAATACCACTACTACTACAACAACAACAACAACAACAACAACAATAACTACTACTACTACTACTACTACTACTACTACTACTACTACTACTACTACTACTACTACCTACTATTTACTACTACTACTACTACTACTACTACTACTACTACTACTGTGACTACTACTGCGACTACTACTGCGACTACTACTGCGATACTACTGCGACTACTACTACTACTACTACTACTACTACTACTACTACTACTACTACTACTACTCCTACTACTACTACTCCTACTACTCCTACTACTCCTACTACTACTACTACTACTACTACTACTACTACTACTACTACTGCTACTACTGCTACTACTACTACTACTACTACTACTACTACTACTACTACTACTACTACTCATACTACTCCTACTACTCCCTACTACTCCTTACTACTTCTACTACTCCCTACTACTCCTTCTACTCCTACTACTCCCTACTACTCCTACTACTCCCTACTACTCCCTACTACTCCTACTACTCCTACTACTCCTACTACTTCTACTACTCCTACTACTCCTACTACTCCTACTACTCCTACTACTGCTACTACTACTACTACTACTACTACCACTACTACTACTACTACTACTACTACTACTACTACTACTACTACTACTACTACTTCTACTACTTATACTACTACGACTCGACTACTACTACTATTATTATTACTACTGTTAGTACTGCCACTAATACCCCTACTAGTATTCTGCTACAACCACAACTGCAAATACACCTACAAATACTACAAGAACGACAAAAACACAACAATAACAACAAAAACATATAAGTAGCAGCGCTAGCAGCAGCAACTCAAACAAGGACAAGGACAACTACCTCCTCCTCCTCTTCCTCCTCCTCATCGTCGTCTTTCCCCGACTCTACATTTGACGATTCTTCGGAGCAAATCTCTTCTTCAGACAAGCTCTGCACAACCAGAGCAAAAAGCAGCAGCTCATTCAAATGTTCACAGTGAAGCTGGAGTCAAGTCGCACAAGCAAGCGCAGACATCTTGGAAGAGGTTTCAGCAAGCGCAGACACCTAGTACCTCCTTCCTGAGAAGCAACAGTGACAACGATTAGTAAGTACTAGGAACATCGCATTCGAACTAACAAATGATGACCTCGGTAAGAAAACGGGTTGCTGCCGCGCTCTTTGTATATTGTTTCACTGCCTCAAATGCAGCGTCCACTGCATCCGCTAGTTCAGTCTGGAAACAACAATGACAACGACATCGACATGCAACAACAGGAACAGCGGTTTGGCGTGGCTTTGTCCGGTCAATAAATCACGCGACGGTGCCACAGCGTTGAAGCGCAAAACTTGGTCGAGAACACGCGCTTTAAGTCATTGTTTATGGTGTTCATGGATAAGAATCGATATCTCGTTGTATATAGACGTAACAAAGGCTGACCTTGGAAAGAGGACGGTTGCCTTCTTCGCTCTGCATTTCGTTGTTGTGTTGCATGCCTTCTCTTTCATTATGTGTGTGTCTGTGTGTTGCATTTTCTGATTTGACCAGTGTCAAAAAGAGTGCAAATGTATTTGAATTGACAACAAGTGTATACTGTGCTCCCACTTTTTGTCTACTCGGGATAAGCAGCGCATTTTTTGTTTTTCCGTGAACTTGACCATAGACACAGTCATTTTTCATATTTCAACGGACGGTTACGGACCTTTTTTAGGACTTCTACTTAGTGACCTTTTCTACATCTTTGGTCTTTTTGTGCCTTTCTTTGTTGAGCAGCCTTTTCACTATTGGCCACAGATTGTCAGTGATTAGTTTGTGACACACATTGGCTTTTTGTGAGTCTCTATTTGTCACAAACATGTTTGTGCCTTTGGGTTTGTTCCTTTGTGTCTGCTTCATTTTCTTGCTTTTCACAAAGCTCTCATT
>WBZZ01004773.1:45000-47500 GCA_019918135.1 Paulinella micropora | reverse complement strand
GTCAAGAGAAGGATTGGCATACCTGTCGCTGCACTTCGTCTTCAACTGCGCACGGCCCAGATGCTGGCTCCTGACAGTGATGGTGGAGTCAAGGTTTCGCCTAGAGACATCTCTCGGCTCCTCGGCAGCTGGATTTGTTGTTGCCTGGTCAGAAGGCCACTCCTTGTCGTATTCTTTACTGTTTATCACTTCCTCGGCCGGTACAGCCACTCTACGTTTCCTGTACTAGTACCCTGGTCTGTCATCAAGGAGTTTGAGACTATCTTGGCCCTGGCCCCTCTTATGTTTGCTGATCTTTCTCCGCCAGACTTTCCTCACATTTTGGCTGCTGACGCTTCTTCGTCTGGGATGGGAGTGGTCGTGTGGCCTCCTGTTTCGTGCTCGTTTCTCCGATTTCTTCCCCCAGTCGCTTACTTTGTTCGGTCCTTACCGTGGATGACCATCATCTCTTTTCGCTTGGTTTTTTGTGCTCATATCAACGCGTTGGAAATGTACGCATCCAGTGCAGCGGTCCGATGGGCGGCCTCGCACCCCGCTCAGTGCTTGCGGCTGACTCTTCTCACCGACTCTGAGGTCGTGCTTCATTCTTTAAGGAAGGGTAGGACCTCCTCGTGGCGCATGCGCCCCCTATGCTAAGACTTTAGATCTCGCGTCTTTCTCACTGCATCAAACTTCGTATATGGTATGTACATACTTCTCTGAACCCCGCTGATGGTCCGTCCCGCTTTTTGCAGTGGCAGTGTAGTTAGTATACGAGATCGTTCTTTCTTAGCTTCGTTCGCCTACAAAAGTTCTACGTGCCGCCGCTACGCACGTTCGGTGCGCTGTTTTCTCATCTGGGCCCTTAAAAAGTTCCCTGATATATTTTCTTTTCGTGATTTGGATGCTGCTCTCTCCCTGTTTTTTCATGAGGAGTATTTGCGTCGAGGGGGCTCCGGGTCCGGCTACTCTGCGATGCATGTGTGTCTCTACGGCCTCATTATGTATTTGCCGGAGCTTCGAACCTACTTGCCACGTGCTCGTGCTGACTTGCGCGGCTGGAGTAAGCATCACCCCCCTACCCCGTGGCCGCCCCTTACCTTACCGCTGACAAGACTTATCGCTGTCTACCTTATGTCACGTGGCTACATGGACTGCGCGGTAGCCGTCATCTTGGCTTTCGAAGGCTATCTTCGTATTTCGGAAGTCGTGGGGCTAAAGGTAGCAGATGTAGCTGAAGTGACTGACGCCAGATTGGGGGTTGATCTTCCCTATGTCAACCTTCGTCTCGCCCTTACCAAGACTGGCAGTGACCAGTTCGTCGCGGTTCGCTGCCTCATTGTTCGTGACTGGCTCAGAGTTCAACTTTCACAGCGTGGACCAGCACAATCACTCTTTCCTTTCTCAGTTAGCCGCTTGAGGAATACATTCTCCTCAGCGCTTGTAGCTTTGTGTCTCAACCGAGACAATGATATTACGCGGGCTCCGTACGTCTTCCACAGCCTCCGACATGGTCGCTCCACTTTGGGTATCCTGCGTGGAGATAGCATCGAGAAAATCATGTTGGAGGGTCGCTGGGTGTCAAACGCTTCTGCAAGACGGTACATTCAGCAAGGGCGGGCAGCACTGCTAAATCGAGCCTTGGATCCAGATACTTTAGCTATGGTTTCTTTTGTCAGCGACAATTTCAACCTCACCATGCGCAGGGCTGCACGTAGGTACCTCCAACGGGGTGGTCGGCGTACGCCTGCTCAGATTAAGACTATATTACGTTCGCTTCCGCAGTGACAAGCTAGTTGTGATTTTGGTTTTTTACTTTTTCACTTTGAACTTTTTGGACCTTGTTCCAGTATTAACGTTGGACTTTTCAAGTGCTGTATCCTTTTATTAAACAAAACTCTGCTGTTAAGTTTGGTACTTTGAGTAATAAGTGGACTATACTGTGCTCCCACTTTTTGTCTACTCTGGATAAGCAGCGCATTTTTTGTTTTTCCGTGAACTTGACCATAGACACAGTCATTTTTCATATTTCAACGGACTGTTACGGACCTTTTTTAGAACTTCTACCTTTTCTACATCTTTAGTTTTTTTGTGCCTTTCTTTGTTGAGCAGCATTTTCACTATTGGCCACAGATTGTCAGTGATTAGTTTGTGACACACATTGGCTTTTTGTGAGTCTCTATTTGTTACAAACATGTTTGTGCCTTTGGGTTTGTTCCTTTGTGTCTGCTTCATTTTCTTGCTTTTCACAAAGATCTCATTCAAGCGTCTGTCTCCTCGCAGGTACTCTTTTTCTTGTTTTTCACAAAGCTCTCATTCAAGCGTCTGTCTCCTCACAGGTGGCAGTACACCCGCTTGAAATGTTTTCTTTCCCACCCTTTCTTTTTATCCTCCATTCTTTTTACTTTTCACTTTGAACTTTTTGGACCTTGTTCTAGTATTAACGTTGGACTTTTCACGTGCTGTATCGCCACGAAACGCCTTGCAGCGAAACGGTATGCCTCATCACTGTCGGAAAAAC
>WBZZ01004773.1:27500-30000 GCA_019918135.1 Paulinella micropora | reverse complement strand
CTAGTCGTTTGGATTCGGGTCGTATGGTGACGGAAGCAAGGTATTACACATACACATACATCTATATCTACATCTACATCTATATCTACATCTACACCTACACCTACACATCTACATCTACATCTACATCTACTACATCTACACCTACACCTACACCTACAGCGACACCTACACCTACACCTGCATCTACACCTACATCTACATCTAGACCTACACCTACACATCTACATCTACATCTACATCTACATCTACACCTACACCTACACCTACACCTCCATCTACACCTACACCTACACCTACACATCTACATCTACATGTACATCTACATCTACATCTACACCTACACCTACATCTACATCTACACCTACACCTACACCTACACCTCCATCTACACCTACACCTACACCTACACATTTACACCTCCATCTACATCTGCATCTACATCTACATCTACACCTACACCTACACCTCCATCTACATCTACATCTACACCTACACCTACATCTACACCTACATCCACACCTGCACCTACATCTACATCTACATCTATGTATAAATGTAGCTGTTAGTGAGGTTGGACGGATGGCATCCCCTGGACAAAACAACAACTGTGCTGGTTATATATCCTATCTATCTATCTATCTATCTATCTATCTCATACCCGTGTCGTAACGCATATTTTACCTATCTATCTATCTATCTATCTATCTATCTATCTATCTATCTATCTATCTATCTATCTATCTATCTATCTATCTACCTATCCATCCATCTATCTATCTATCTATCTACCTATCTATCTTCTATCTATCTCATACCCGTGTCGTAACGCCTATTTTACCTATCTATCTATCTATCTATCTATCTATCTATCTATCTATCTATCTATATATCTATCTATCTATCTATCTATCTTGGTTTTTTGAAATGGGTGCCATCTGTCGACAGACAGAGAATTTGGGGATGGTGTGGGTGTGCTGCGCCCGTGGTGGGGTGCCTTATGTGTGCCTAGCCATACGCCTATAAGTCACATGCCGAAATAGCGACGGGAAGCATAATCCTGTTCCCTCAGGGTGCCCTTTCTCGCTTGTTGAGCCCGGAATAAAACCTACAGTGCTTATACTAGACTGTCGAACAGTCTCGAAACTCCATCTGCTTACTGGGTCCTCTGTAATGGAGGTGGGAGCTCGTTCTGCAAGGGGCGCTTATTATGGAACGAGCCCTGGCCCCGCCTGGTACTAGGGAGCTTTGGTATTGCCTGTATCAGTCCCTTCCGTGCAAACATCACGGCTTAGCTGGGCATCGGGTTAATACTTTACCCACAGACCTCCTTGGTTGACGAAATCAGAAGCTCCTTTTTTCTGACATTAGTCGATATCTCATCTATCTATCTATCTATCTATCTATCTATCTATCTATCTATCTCTCTATCTATCTCATACCCGTGTCGTAACGCCTATTTTACTTACTTACCTACTTACCTACTTACCTACTTACTTACTTACTTACTTACTTACTTACTTACTTACTTACTTACTTACCTACTTATTCACTTACTCACTTACTTACTTACTTACTTACTGGCTTACTTACTTAACTTACTTACTTAACTACCTTACTTAACTTACTTACTTAACTTACTTAACTAACTTACTTGCTTTCTACTATATCTATATCGATATCAAACGCATGTGTCAAAACAACAACTATGCTGGTCGTACCTCTTCTTATATCTGTAAATAAGGACAAGTGAAAGATTTCGGCCAAATCAAATTTTAAAAAAAAAAAAAAAAAAAACGTGCGGTGAAAGACCAGGGAAGAATTCCGGCCACCCAAAGTTTGGTGCAAAAACAACGTATTCTGCGGTGAGAAATCACTGGCCGAAATATTTCCTGGCCGAATTTTTTTACTTGCCCTTATATCTACATCGATATCCAAAGTATATGACAAAACGACAACTGTGCTGGTCGCGTCTAACTATTTTATCTGTAAACTATATCTATATCGATATGAAAAGTGTATGACAAAAGAACAACTGTGTTGGTCGGTAGATAGATAGATAGATAGATAGATAGATAGATAGATAGATAGATAGATAGATAGATAGATAGATAGATAGATAGACTATCTTATACCTTTTTAATCAGTACATCTTTATCGAGATGAAACATGTATATTTGATATACATTATATATATATATATATATATACATATATATATATATGTAAATTGGTTGTTGAGTGGGGGACAGGAAGAAGAAGAAGAAGAAGAAGAAGAAGAAGAAGAAGAAGAAGAAGAAGAAGAAGAAGAAGAAGAAGAAGAAGAAGAAGCAGCAGCAGCAGCAGCAGAAGAAGAAGAAGAAGAAGAAGAAGAAGAAGAAGAAGAAGAAGAAGAAGAAGTAGAAGTAGAAGCAGAAGAAGAACCAGAAGAAGAAGCAGCAGCAGCAGCAGAAGAAGAAGAAGAAGAAGAAGAAGGAGAAGAAGAAGAACCAGAAGAAGA
>WBZZ01004773.1:0-22500 GCA_019918135.1 Paulinella micropora | reverse complement strand
CTTTCTGATTTAGCTTACTTTATTATTTCCTCACTTAAGTTATTAGTCAGCACACAACGTCAAGCTCACCAAGCCGCTATGCACGCTGCCAGCATGGTCGCAGCCGGGCCGGGTGTGTCAGATTGTGTCCTGTCTAGCAGCCTGAACAAGCTGTTTTTGCAATCATTCGTACTGACGACATCCATTGACGTGACAAAGTCTGCCAACTTCGAGTCAGTATTAATATTTGAGATGAACACGCAGAGCACTCCATTTTATTAATAAAGCTCTACTCTCTTCCTGAGATTTCAAACTACCGCTCCAGCATTGTCACCCGTCCTCTTATCAATAATATCACCTCAACATTGATGGAGTATGATGGGATTAACATTGATTAAAACAGTCAGTTTGCGTAAAAAATTGAATCAAAGGATATATATATATATATATATATATATATATATATATTTATGTGTTGCGGACATGTCCATTCAAGTATTAAAAACAAGCACAGAAAAGACGAAAAACACACACATGAAGACAGAAAACACACCTTTGTTTTACAAAAACACACATAGATTTTACCAAAATACGACAAACTAAGCACACTAAGAGAGATTTGGACAAAATAACGACAATTTTATATTTTTTATTCTAAAAAATATATATTAAATTTCATTTATATAAAATTGTCGTTATTTTGTCCAAATCTCTCTTAGTGTGCTTAGTTTGTCGTATTTTGGTAAAATCTATGTGTGTTTTTGTAAAACAAAGGTGTGTTTTCTGTCTTCATGTGTGTGTTTTTCGTCTTTTCTGTGCTTGTTTTTAATACTTGAATGGACATGTCCGCAACACATAAATGATCATCAAACCACAACAAATGGACGCGGCGGTAGCCCACACTAATGGACGCGGCGGTAGCCCACACGATTAAGGAAAAAAAAGAGTTTTACTTTTTGCTTTTCTCCTTGGACGACGGCAAAAAAAATCCTTTTTGACCAAAATTGGTGGCACCGGCTCAGCCATAACGATATTTTTTACTGATCAAAATTGAAGGGATTTTAAATATTCAATATTAGGGTTTGTTTCTTTCTGCTTCTCTTTTTCTATCTGCTTGAGGTATTCCCCTTTGTATTTATCCAATACTACTTTATTAATTTCTCTGTATTTCTTTTGTTGCTCTTTAACCTTATCCTTATTTTTCTTATAATATTCCCTTCGTTGTTCATTTATCTTCTCTTTATTTGCTTCTCTATATCTCCTCTGTTGCTCTTTAATTTTTTCCTTATTATTTTCCACATACTTTGCTCTATATCTTTGTCTCTTTGGATCAGGGAGACTGAATATGGCCTTTATTTCTTCTATGGTAGAACTCATTTTTTATACTATGTATAGTATATGCTTAATACATAATTCAATTGTTGAATATAAGAGCAGGCGGAAAGAAAATAATCTTATTTATATGTGTCCAACCCCATGGTTGGCCGTGTCCAAGTAGATTTTTTAAAGGTTGGACACTTTTTAGTTATTAAATTTCGGTATTTATTATATTATTCTTCTTACTATTATCTATATTTTAACTTGTCCAACCTGTCCAACCTTTTATTAATGTGGAGTAAATTTTTTTACCTCTCTACTTTTATTACAATAGAGAAAATATAATTTTGGCCGCGGGGGGGTCGGCCTCGGACACATTGGACTACATTAATACAAACAAAAATATTTCCTCTCACACTGCTACTATTAACAACAACTGGCCGAGTGGTTTTTAACAACATTTAGAGACATATCGGGATAATGGCTATTTATTATATAAAATAATTAAAATAATATAATTATTATATATATAAAGGACACATAATGCCGAGAACACCTCAATTCACTAAGGAAGAAGTGGTTCAACGGAGAAGGGAACGGGCAAAAGCCTTTTTGAAAGCACATCCTGATAAGAATAGAGCGAACGCGAAGGCATACTATTATAAGAACCAAGAGAGGATAAAATTATTGCGGAAGGAGAAATATGAAAAACAAAAAGCGGAATTAATTGAATTAAGGATTTTTCGTAATAACATGTTAAATAATATATAATTTATTTTATATATTTTCATAAAAAATATATACATTATTATATAAACCATGGACACCTCTCACCGCCGATCGTATTGGACATATGAAGACTTACAACTCCATTTGGATTATGTAAGTGGAAGTTATTTTCTAAATCTGGTCAATGCCGTTTCATTTATGTCCCCCGATGGAAAGTGGAACACGAACGACTGGAAACTTGTGGAAAGTATAGAAAATGGGGAACAACAATATTGTTGTTGCTCACACGAGATTACAAAGAATTACATTATAAAAAATGTAAAAAACGGAAACGAAATGGTGCTGGGATCTGAATGTATCAAGCGATTTAAGAATGATAAAATGAACGAAGACCTATCATTGCTTATTCGGACCCTTGACAATCCAAACATTAAATTTTGTTGTTATTGTGATAGCAATCGGGCAATTCCAAAAAAGATTGTAGAAAAATATCCGAACAGGGACAAGTATTATCATAAGACCTGCCTCATAAAGAAATTAAAATATTGCGAACTTTGAGGACAATTCAAAGGATTTATTAAATGCGGGTGCTTGAATAAGTAAAAAAAAAAGAAGTTATTTTTTTGTATAAAGATATATAAAAAATTATAATTACCTATTAAGTATAGTGTTATATATATGGATATATAGAATAATTAATTTATTTTTATAAAAAGATCCGAGCGACTATATAAGATGACCGCACCAACACTGACCAATGAGCAATGGTATTGGAAACAAGAAGAAGCACTGAGAGATAAACCGCAGGACGCGGTCCTTATCAAGTGGGGGAACAAGCAATTCACCACTGTGCCATTTCAAGAGGATTTCGTGGCATTGATTGAAAAAACGCCAGAGGAACAAAGACAATACTATGAAGTATTAATGGAAAACAAACCCCAACGAATGTTTGCCGACATTGATGGCGATGAATTATCAATCTCACGAGAAAAAATGTATGAGCGATGGAACACACTTATGGAAAATGTATTTACTAATGTAGGCTTGAAGTATAATCCAAAAAAAGCAAGATACTTGGATGCTAGTAAGAATGGTAAAATGTCATGTCATTTTTCTTACGATAATGGCTTGGTGTTTCAAAACTGTGAAACACAAAAAGAGTTTTGGAAATATGTGGAAGTGGTGATTGAAAAAGATTACCCCGACCTCTGTTTCACATTTGAACGGGCCGACAAGAATATTGAGTTGCGGACTATACTTGATATTTCTGTTTATAACAAAAAAAGGGCTTTCCGCACTATCTACTCTCATAAAGATGGTAGTGATCGTGTTTTACTTCCGTATTCATACACACCAAAAACAAACACCTTGAAACTGCTTCAAGATGTAGAAATAGACGATTATTTGATTATGCGACCCGATGACGATACATTTTACAATATTAGAATTCCCGAATATACAACTTTGAAACGATATCAACATATCACATTGGAAGAAATACACGAAATCATACTCAGCAAAATACCAAATGTGGAAATTGTTGAAAAAAAGCAGAGAATGTTTATTTTAAAAACCATAGGGACACGAATATGTATCATAAACGGGGAAGAAAATAACAGCGACAATTGCTATGTAGTATGGAGAAGAGACGGATTGTATTTCTATTGCCATGATAGTAATTGCGAGGGTAAAGGCGTAAAAATTTACGAACTATCTCCCCCCGTCGTCCGTAATATCAATACGATTGAAGATTTGCGACGACTTGCCGATGAATGTAATAATTTGGAAAAATTCACAGAGTTGATAGATACTGCTTTGGCTTGGATGAATAAATCATATACTTTTGCTAACTTAGCAAAGCCGACCATAATTGAAGAATATGTTGATTCCAAAGGTAAGCAGGTGTTCCGCTACAAGACGGAATCGGCAATGGAATCATTCTTCAAAAACAAGAGAGTAAAGACTAATTTATCAAAGGAGGATTGGATAACACTAGGCAAAAACCCCGCCACATTGAATGTTATTGATTTGTATAAAATGTGGACTACACACCCGAAAAGACGCGAAGTGAATGATGTAATCTTTGATCCAAAAGCATACTTTGATAATGACAAACAAGGGTTTTATAACTTGTTTAAGGGGTTTGAAATCCCAGCAGACACATTAGAAGACGTGAAATCATTCACGGCAGAAGAAGAAAAAAATGAAGCATTCTTTCACCATATCTTAACCCGATGGTGTGGAGGAAGACAAGACATATATAAAAAGGTGCTTGATATGTTTGCGAGCATTTATCAAAAGCCGTGGCAAAAACTACACTTGTCATTAGTTTTGACAAGCACTGAACGGGCAGGAAAGGGTATTATTCTTGAAATATTCAAAGACATAATAGGTGCCGATTATTACTTCCAGCCGTCCGATGTTAAAGAAATATTAGGCGATTTCAATGCGCAACTCGCAAAAGCAATCGTAGTATTTATGGACGAAATGGTATGGGGTGGTGATAAAGAACGAGCGGGAACAATTAAGAAACTTGTATCAGAAAATACACTTACTCTTAAACAAAAATATTTACCAAATCTAACATTAGAAAATATGTTATTTCTAGTCCTTGCTTCAAACGAAGAATGGGTAGTGCCAGCGGGAACCACTGAGCAAACATGGCTAGTCCTTGATGTTTCTGATGAACTGGCACTTATGAAACCAGACGAGAAAAGAAAAGTGATCACAGATATTAGATCTATTGACAGGCAACGACTAGCGAAGTTTCTTCTTGAAAGAGACCTCAGTGATTTTAACGACCGCGAAACAATCATTACAAAGGGACTGCGAGAACAAAAAGTGAAATCCCTTTCAAAGTTGAGAAAGTGGTGGTTGGATTGCCTAAACTTGGGATATATTACAAACGAGTTGCCAGAAATTCATTTTGGTAAAGAGGTTTCAAAGAAAGCATTGTATGATACATATAAAGCAAATGTAAATGATCCGCACACTTCACAAGTCAGTTTCTGGACCAGTCTTAGAAAACTGATGCCAAATATAGTAGAAAAGAAGAAAACAATGGAAGAAGGTATAAGAATTAGATATGTAGATTTACCAACCTTAGAAGAATGTAAAAATCAATGGAAGACTATTTATGGTGATAATGAATGGACTTTTGACGACGACAATGATGATGAATAAAAATTAAAGTGTGGATTTCTTTTTCCTCTATTATATAGAACATGAGCACAAAGCAAAATTATTTGGACGAAATCGCCAAATGGACTCATTTAAGTAGCGATATAAAACTACCAACAAGCAAATCGCTTAAAACTGATATCGTCGCATTTTACGAAAAATACCGACCCGAACAAACCCCAGAAGGTGATACAGCGGATGCTATCGCCGTAGACGGTAATGTTGAAGTTGTATTGCCTTCTTCCGATACGATGAAAAAATTCTTTGAACCAGAAGAATTTACACCTTTTAAAGAAAGTGATTTGAAGGAGACTGGTATTACCGAAATCAAGACCAATGTAGGAGAAGAATTAGCAAAAAAAGAATTACTAGTTTTAGAAACGAAAGAGGAACCCACGCCACCAAAGGAAAAGAAAACACCAATTAAAGCAAAGCGGAATCCGCCCGAGAGCGGGTATAGTTGCTATGAAATAATAACGGCACATTTGAAAGTATCAAAAGACCCGTTTAACTTCTTGTATATGAAAGTGGATGACCGCACCATATTACAGGAGGATATGAAGAAATTGCACGAGAGTAGATATGCACACATACCACCAGACCAACGCCCCACTCTCAAATATGGTAAGTTAGATTATAAGACATTTTTCCGCGATGTTTTATCTCAACACGAGGGCAAACTCACGACATTAAAAGATATGTATGACAGGATTCATGTGTAAGCGGCGGTCAGTGCTATGTCTCTCATCACATCAATATTAAAATATGATGGTTTAAAAGAGACATAATCCGCAGATGCCGTTTTGTAATATACTTCCAATGTTATTGGAGCATCCGCCGCATACGTTACCAGAGCATCATTTGTTGTATTACCTACAATTCTTATTGTGCGGTTGTTGGTAGTATCCGCGGGATTTGGACAGGTCATCTGCCACGTCAAATTCATTTGGACGCCGTATCTTTGGATTAGCCAGACACAATCAAAAGACTTATAATCAATGGCGGTTGTGTAATTTAGCACTTCGGTATAATAATCATATGTATTTGTCCCATCTGTGATATGAAACCAAAATTGGAATGTTGCTATGCCAGTCGGCGCGGGTAAATTCAAAGAACCGCGAAATGCTACATTAATAAAATAACCATATCCTAAACTTGATATTGTTTTGCTACCATATCCACCCGTACATAGAGTTGTAAATGTTGAACTAGTCATCCATGACCTAAGGTCAAGACCAACATACGCATTTTGAATGTTTCTTGTTAATGTCGGGGTAGCCACGACCGCGATTGTTTTTGTGTCAATAGATTGTTGCTCTTGCGAACGGCCAAATATATTCATTTTTTTCAAAAACTTAAAACTATATATACTACAATATAAAATAATAGAATTAAAATAGTCAATATCAAGATATTGACATTTGTCCAGAGGACTAAATTATGAACCATTTAGGAAATCCGTGGGCATATCACTATTACGGCTCTGTGATAATAGACGAGGATTTAGAAGTTGATGGAGTATTATACGGCGACCACATAGAAGCAAACTCAATACAAGCAAGGACGGACGACATAACAATATCGTCGCGAAATAATAACTCTTCTTTGTTGATATCTGACAGCGGTTATGTGTCAATTAATAACGAATACGACTTACCAATAGCGGACGGCACGGCTAATCAAATATTAAAAACGGATGGGCTCGGCAACACTTCATTTGCTACATTGACTTCAAGTTATATAAGCGACTTTGAACTAGATAAATTAACGGATGTAGTCATAACAGGCACACCCACAAATAACCAACTACTCATTTATAGCACAGGGCAATGGCGCAATACAAACTCACCTTTTCTTAGATTGGATGGCCTTACTATGATGTTTGGAAATTTAAATATGGGAGGTTTTAATGTAGTAAATGTCGGTAATGTTGATGGTATTGATGTTTCGGCTCTTGATAGTGCTGTGGTTAAATTAACAGGAGACCAAACCATAGCAGGAATTAAGACATTCAGCAACATAATAAATGCTAGTGCGGGGATTGATATGAAAAGCCAAAGCATAACAAATGTAAATTTGGTTGATGGCATTGATGTTTCTGCCCTTGATACTTCGGTTGTTAAACTAACAGGAGACCAAACAATAACAGGAAACAAAATATTTACTACTTATTTGGGTATAAAAGACTCAAATCCATTAAACACAGGGAGGCTGTTCTTCAACTATAACAATAATATAGGTTCTATCTATTCGTCGGAGGCAGATGGAGCAACGGGCTATCCACTAACTATTGTTGGTTCGTCCATACTTTTTGCTCCAACAACAGGGGGCGGAATAACATTAACGGGCAATGTTTTTAATTTTAACAGCACGACAGCAATCAGCGGACTGCCCGCACCATTCTACGACGGCGATGCTTCAACAAAAGCATATACCGATACGAAACTGGCAAAGGACGGCACAACGGCTATGACGGGCAGTTTAAATATGGGTGGATTTTCAATAACAAATGTAAATTTGGTTGATGGCATTGATGTTTCAGCCCTTGATACTTCTGTGGTTAAACTAACAGGAGACCAAACCATAGCAGGAACTAAGTCATTTAGTAATGAAATCAAAGCAAATGCGGGGATAACAACGACAACATTAACAACAACCGACAATGTGGTAGTAGGTGCTGGAAAAAGTGTTTTCATAAATAGAAGTGCTCTCGCCAACAATAAACTAGTTTTGTATGATAGTGGAACACCATCAACAACTGGATTTTATGGATTTGGTATTGCTAGTAATACATTGATTTATAATGTTAATGCTTTTGGTGATAGCCACGTGTTTTATTACTCTGGGATAAATGAACTTTTTAGAATTGCTAATGCTGGAATTACTGCTTCAAAGGCGATAACGGCAAATGCGGGAGTATCAACAACCACATTAACGGCGAGTGGGGCGATAACAGCGAATGGCGGACTAAATATGGGGAGCCAGAGTATAACAAATGTAAATCTGGTTGATGGTGTGGATGTTTCTGTTCTTGATACTTCGGTTGTCAAACTAACAGGAGACCAAACCATAGCAGGGAATAAAAAATTTACTTCAACAATAGAAGTGCGGGGTGCTACTGCTCCAACCGCTTTTGATGGTATCGGTACTGCCTTTGATACGGCGACAAATATAGGAATGATTGCCGCACAAAAAATAGCAAACTGCGAGTTGGTATCCGATACAAATAACGGGTTCGTATGTTGAGTTATATTCTGGTAATAATGTAATTATAACCGCAACAGGCACTACGCTATCTTTGAATAACAACAAAATAACAAACTTAGCCACACCATCAGCAACAACGGACGGAGCGACAAAAGGGTATGCGGACACATTGGACGGGCAAAATGTAAAACTATCAACAGACCAAACCATAACAGGAAGTAAAACATTCAACGGGGCGAGCACTGTGATAAAATATCTAACTTTAACGAACAATGCTGATTTTAATAATCAAACTATCACTAATGGAGGAAATATAACATATAATGGTGCGAGGATATTAAACCAAAATGGAGGTGATATATTCTTTTCACAGACATCAGGTGATTATCAGTATTTCTTATTTACTTTAAATACGGCTTCAAGTGGAACCGCAGACCAAAGAGGTTATGTATTTACGAATGTAGCATCTGATGTAAAAGGGGCGGGACTTTATATTTCAAAACTTTTGGATAATAAAAGTGCTTCGTCTGACATTGTCCGTTTTAACAATGCTGGCGGTATGCGTTTTTATGGTGCTTTGGATATGAACTCAAACAATATAACAAATGGAGGAACAATAACAGGAACAACAATTACTTCAACTGCGGGGATATCAACAACGACATTGGCAACGAGCGATAAAATAACGATAGCATTAGATAAACCATTAATATTGGGAAGAACAACGAGAGGATTGGCGACATACACGGGTGGATTAGAATTATACGGGACATCTGGTGTAGCAGGGCCACATATACAAGCATTTACAACGGCCGACCCGAATTATCCCTGTTTTCAACTAATTAACAATGGGCATAGCAATGTAGCACTAAAATTTGATTGTTATTGGGACGGAGCAGTTAATGATAAGTCAAGTTCTGCTACCTCAAATTTTATGATAGCCAAAGGCACTAATCTCCTTTTTCAATATGCATCAGGAGTAGCGGTAGGAAGCAATATAACATTTAACACCGCAATAGACATCAGTAGTTCATCGGGCTTATTAACAACGAAGGCAATAACAGCAAGTGGAGTAATAACAGCAAATGCGGGGATATCAACAACGACATTGGCAACGAGCGATAAAATAACAACAGCATCTGGTAAGCCGATAATCATAGGCAATACAACAAAGGGCACGGGTGCGACAGGAGGATTAGAATTATACGGAACGGCGAGTAATATAGGAGGGGCACACTTACAAGCAATAACAACGGCGGATGCTTATCCAACATTCCAATTAATGAATTGGGCACACGACAATATAGGCATAAGTTTTGATGCTTATTATGACGGCTCAAACTGGAAATCAAGTAATTCTGGCTCAAACTTTCAAATATACAAAATCTCAAACAAACTTGCTTTTTATTACAATAGTGGAACAACAGCGGGAAATAATATAACTTGGAATGAGGCGATTAACATTAATACGTCGGGAGAGTTAGTTTTACCAACAACTTCTAGCGGTAATTTATTAATACGAAAAAGACCCACTTATACTAACGACCCGCTACTACATTTTAAATCAGGAGGATATACGAATTATGGAGTGCTTACATCTTCAACTGGTTTGCTCCATGCTTGGACTACTACAAATACCAACAGCGAGCCGTTTGGTAGTTATAATTATATTCCGCTAAATGGTGCTTGGACAAACT
The DNA here is from genome assembly GCA_019918135.1 of Paulinella micropora. Classification (NCBI taxonomy): domain Eukaryota; phylum Cercozoa; class Imbricatea; order Euglyphida; family Paulinellidae; genus Paulinella; species Paulinella micropora. Next base: position 12,391 of record WBZZ01004773.1, on the reverse strand, counting down.
CATCGGACAGGAGGCTAAAATCAGATATTAAAACATTAGACTGCGGGGATTGTTGTGAGAAACTAATGAAGATAAATTGTTGTTCGTATTATTGGAAAGCAGACGAAAAGAAAGAACAAAAGAACCACGGATTTATCGCGGACGAAGTTAAAAAAGTATTTCCAGAATTTGTATCTGAAAGTGGAATAAAAGCAGAGGATGGAGAAGGCTACCTTGAAGGCATAACATATACAGACTTCATACCAGTATTAGTCAGTGCTTTTCAACATATTGCGGAAAAGGTAGGTAATTTAGAAAAAGAAAATAAAAATCTCATGAATATACTACAAGAAATTAGAGAAAATGTCAAATAATACACGACTTCATATATCGCCACATATTATTGATATAGCGGATGGCGAACTAACTCCCGAGTTAAAGTCTCGTGTTATCTCTGCGGAACTAAAGAACGAAGAAAAAAAATAAAACATGAGTTGGAAGACGAGTGGCGATGTTGTTGCTTTAAAGAAAGGACAGATGCGAGATTAATCAGATATTCAACTCAAATAGCAATATTGGTTGGTGTTATAATCCTTTGTATTGTTAGATTAAGCGACCCGACAATTAGTTGTGCGAATTCTAATACCTATGTCTCTATTCTTTCGTTGTGCTTAGGGATAATATGTCCTTCACCGAAGTTGAATTAAAATAATAAACTAATTGTTAATATAATGAAGTATTGCCATTCGTGTAAAATCTTCTATCCTCCCATATTTTTTGTGGGCAAAAAATGGAAATTGTGTAAGAAATGCGATTCGTGTCGCAAAAAAAAGAATATCAATAATGAAATATGTGTTCACATGAATAAACAGAAATATTGTTTGCTGTGTATAATGTCGGAAAAAAAACCAGAACCGATTACTCATTCTGAACCATGGATGGAGTGGTTGGATTAAATATCATTACATTCATATATATGTGTCCTGTACCAAGACGAACTATCACCCGCACACATTAAAGGCAGTGCTTCATCAAAACTACGACACATATTATTTCCATTATTTATAAAAACACATTTGAACTTTGTTTCTATCCCTTGTTGAATACACCACTTGCAACAATCCTTTTTTGAATTATTGACCCGCGAGTAAAAGTCGCAGGAAGTCCGCGACATAACCGAGCACACGAATAGCAATATTAATAACATATATTATAATATCTATAATTTACCAAAGTAAGTTCCAAGCCCAGAATGATGCTTGATTTTTGTTTAAATACGCGGGCTTTCCATCCTTTGTTTTAATTGCTTGATGTCTGGCGCGATAACTTTCCCGTCTGTCTTCGTCTTGATGTTTGGTATAATCTGAATAACCAGATGCGCCAAAGATGATGCGACGGCCGTTATAGACGACATAATACTTTTTTCCTTTCACTTTACTCTCGCCGAAGTCTGTCGCGCCCAATGACAAGGCTTTCTCTCGTAGCCCCATTATATACTTAACTCCCGATTTTACCTTCTTCTTTAATTATATTATTATAAATTGCTTCTCGTTGCTTATCTGATAGCGGTAATCTATAAAGGATATTTTGAGGTTTTCTAAAAATGTTGGGGTTTCTATTCACTAAATTCTGAGTGATGCGGATTTGGTCAATTTCCTTTCCTAGCCTTTCCAACTCTTCAAGTTGTTGCTCGTCTTTGCTTTTTTCTTTTTTATTTTCCATCCTATATTATAGCAGATAAAAAATGTGGTTTCAAGAAAAAAAATGGTTTGATTATTACAATCAAGCCAGAAGAGAACATAAAGGTCAGTCCAAAGAATTTATTACAGCAAAGGCCAATGAACTAAAGAGGGCGGATAGAATATCAGATGCTCTAACTTACGAAGAAGAAGACGATGATCCAACGATAGAAAAATTGAATGACAAGATTGAAACATTGAACCAGAATGTAAAATCAAAAAAATACTACAATATGAATTTGAATCAATTAAAGGAGCATCTCAGAAATGAAGTTGATTTTGATATTGAAGAATTTGAAACAAAATATGGTAATGCTTCCATAGAAGAACAAGTAAATAGACTTGCCATTAAAGCAAGTGGTATTGATATATGGAATATTGAGTACATGAATAGAGATATAGAGCAAATGAATAGAGATATAGAGCAATTAACAAGCCGTTGGGGATATACAGAAGAAAAAAAAACACTTGTTAAACTTACTCGTAATGGGCTAACTCATTTATTGGAAAAAGGCAGAAATGAAATAAAAGCATCAGCGAAGAGGGAAAACAAACAATGGCAGGCACGGGACTTAAAAGAATGGGAACAAAACAGATTAGAATATGAACAGAAAAATCCAGAGAATGCTTTGATTGAAGCAAAGATAGGGGAGGAACTCAAAACACTTATGCCAAGATTAACAGGTAATCAGAGAGAGACGGCAAGACTTGTAGATGCAATTATTAAAAGTATTCAAGATATAATTATGAGTCCTAGATTGAGTAGAATACTGGATACCGCTACAAGGATGGGCGGTTATAGTGTGAGCAGAGTGGTATGGAATCGCTTATTAACTTTTACTGTTAATCATCCTCAAATCCGTGCTATGACTGTCGCGGTGATGGGACGACCAAGTGCGGAGTCTTTTAGAAGAGCATTAGAAGCATTAGCAAGAAACGAAGCACCAGCAGAGTTACCTCCACCTAACCCTCGTTTAATGGCGGTGGGACAACAAAGAATTGGCGATTATGTGTTTCGTGATATGATGAGAAGATTAGGCATACAAGTATCAACAATGCTTGCATGTAATACATTTAAAGGAAGTGTTGAAACTGCGGCCGCGGTTGCTTTTTGGGAATTTCTAAAGCACACATATAACATATGGACTGCTCAACCAGATGCTATTATCAAATTGGAAGAAGAACGATTTCATACTACTGGAAGCAATTATAATGGCCCCGCCACACGAGTGGAAAGTCGTCTCCAATTAGAAGATAGAACTCGTGGCAAGTTTCCTTACATTTTACCAGCAGACACTTTGGATTTGATTGCTTTTGAACATGATCTATTGTATGCTACTGGTGATAAAAATGTCCAAAACTTCGCCGACCAACGATACTTTGAAAGAATTACCAATATAACAGAGTATTTAACGAGTAATGGATTGGCTACGGCCGAAGTCGCCAAAACTATTTCTGACAATTACAATTCAATGCTTTCAAAAGCAGATATATCTAAAATGGCATTACAAGCACAGGGACATGTCCGCAGTGGAGTATCATATTTGGACGCGATGAAATTCTGGAAAACTATTAAATTAACACCTCCAGATGCGAAATACGATGCTTTTATATACAATGTAGATCAAACATTAAATTCTATGATTGGGGTTATGAATAATGTGGGCGGTTTTGATGAAGACACTAAACTTTAAAGTAAATAAAATAGCCAATTCTGCTACATTTAGCAAACAATATGAAAAATTGGTAAATTCGTTTAATAAAATGGTAAAGTCGCAAGAAAAAGCGGATGGCGTGAAAGGATATTCTCTTATCGCACCAGCAAATGAAACTACAATTAATAATTTTATAGAAAAAATAAATACACAGAGCACAAAAGATATTCCACCAAATATAGAAAAAGATATAAATCTTAGTGTTGAAGTCCCGATCGCATACTCAGACAATATGGTAGTAGCAGATACTATTGGACTGGGCAATAACTTGCTCATACTTGATGATAAAGGCGCCCAAAAGAGGCACTTAAAGGGATTTGTTAAATCGTTGAAAGAGAAAACTGGAAAGAAAATTAAACTTTCTAATTATGACGATCCAAAAGTTGGATGGGAAGAAGCCATCAAACAAGCACTAAATCAAGGTGCTAGTATGTCAGACGTAGCAGATGCAGATGATATTTTGGATAAGAGAATTTACGAAGAAATGCGGGGTAAATTAACTCAAGACCAAATGAAGCAATTGGAAGAGTTAGAGTTAAAAGATATTCAAGTTGAAAAAACTAATCCACCGCAAGCAACACCAGCACCACAAAACATGCCACCACAAACTCAACCAACACCTGAACCAAAACCAATACCAGCACCACAGACAACAGCATTTGTAGAGGAACCTGTTGAACCGCCACAGAATGATTTAAAAGAAGACCCAGATAACACGACAACTAATGACCAAATGGTTGATGGTATGAGAAGCATTGATAAATTGGTTGATAAGATTATGGGAAAATCTCCCGCCGATGAAAGAGAAGACCTAATGGCACTTATTCGTTTTCTAATGCCAAGCGACCAAAATGGAGGTATCGGTACTTCACAAACAAATCCACTTATTAAAGGCAACGAACAAAGACGAGATCGTGTGCTAGAGACCAAGAATGGTTTTGAATCACTAGACAACACACTTTATAGCAACACAAACAATCACTTTATGTTGAATAAATACAATAGAGCAGTCATTCAGAATAGAATAAAAGAAAAAAGAGAGTTTCCAAAAATGAAACGAAAACTAACTAGAAACTTCTCAGCGGAAATCCCGCGACAAGTCCAAACTCGTCCAGAAAGAAAGGATTTTAAACCGCTCGTCAATCCTCCAAGTAATTATGCTTTTGGTAGTCCTTACTCTCCTTATTTTCATAATTATGCTTCACCACCTCAACCATTTGGCGCTGAATATGATAACTATAGATACAATCCAAACTATTTTCAAAACCCATAATATAGTAAGACATGCCGAGGTCTATACATAAAGGATTAATAGCAAACAAGTTGCCACGAAAAACACTTTTGAAGCAGAATTTAGAGAAGACCAACATAGAAAAAGCACACGAGGAATTTACTATTGACAGGCCAGTAATAACAGAGTTAGATAGCAAAAAACCACCCAAATTTAAGAATGACTTGGAAATACAACCAATTAAAACACAAAGAGATGGTGTTGAGTTGCTTCCTATTCAAAAAGAGGGAATATTGCCAGCAATGGGAACTATGGTTATATGTGCGAGCACTGGTGGAGGCAAATCAGTTATGATTTGTAATCTACTCGCCAAAAAGAACATGTTGAAAGGTTTTTATGATAGAATAGTCGTCTTTTGCTTAAGTCCGTGCCCGATTTTAGAAGACACTCTCAAGTTAAAAAAAGAAGACATAATCAAAGAAGATAAGCCCGAGTTAATGAGAGACATATTAACTAAACAAAAAGAACTGATTAAAACGAAAGGTTTTAAGAAAGCACCAAAGATATTATTGTTATTAGATGACATTGCGCAGAGTAAAACTTTTCTCAAATCAGAAGTGCTTACTGAGTTATTCTTTGCTTCAACACATGCCAAAGTGTCAGTCTGGGTAGCAACTCAGAGTTATACTCAACTCCCACGAAGAGTAAGAATTAATTGTCATTGGATGATTATTTTTAATGGAGTAAGGAGAAGCGAACTTGACAGACTGGCAGATGAATATGAAAGTCCTTTTCTCACTAAAAATGGAATTTTACAATATGGTTAAATATGCTACGGCAGAACCCTATTCGTTTCTAGCAATTAACAACACGGCTAGTGATAGAACAACCCAGTTTAGAAAGAATTTCTCTACTATATTACGGCTTAATAAGGATAGAGATATGACGAACTTGTAAAATTAAATTAAATGTTTTTTTTACCATAATGTATGACATGACGGAATCAACTAAATTATACAAAACTTGCTATCATCAGGCAGTCGCACTTTGGCATAAACAAAATGCACAAGGAAAATTCGTAACCATTCGTAAGGGAACGCCCGAATACTTAGCAGTAAGGAAGATAGAAGAGGATATTAAGAGCGGTAAGATTAAGTGTCAATTAAAGCCAAAAGTAAGCAAAGTAAGTAAGAAAAACGAACAACCTATTGCCAGCGGGCAACCAGACCAAGTGCCAGACGAAGCATTGAAAAGAAAGGCGCCAGACATAGCATCGGCAAATAATTCATCTCCCGAACCAAACGCAAAACCTGTTGAAATGTCTCCAGCACCTAAGGTTGAACAATCCCTACCAAAATCTGTTAATCCCACTCCTGTTTCTGTGCCAAAACAAACTACCACAACACCAGCAAGTAAGATAGAAGCAATAGAAGATGCTTCTAAGGAAACTCCACCACCAACCAAGGAAGTTGCTCAAACGAGCGACGTTGATGTAAATCAAGCCATAGCGGATTTAAAGAAAATGAAAGAGGAAAGAATTACGCACAAGAATTTACAAATCATGAAAAAAATAATTAATGCTAATTGATAAAATAATTATTATTTTATATAATGATTAAAAACACGTATGCATCCAATAGATTGTCTAACGAGTTTATTAACAAACTCAACGAAGGAAACAGACCCGCGAGTGATGGATTTCAATTGAATCAATTTGAATTGTGGAGTAGTCATGGTGCCCCATTAGTTAATCAACCATTGACCGAATTTGGCGATCTTGTCTCGCATGAGAAGAGTACTATTCAAAACACATTAACAGACATTTCTGATAACAAAGAAAATGCGGATGTTGTTGATTTGGACACTGCTGTTAGCAGTTTGGCTTATTTAAAGAAAGCGGTTCAAAATGCTGAGGCAAGAGAGTTTCAATTGACTTCACCACAAGATGCAAGACTTGACAATATACAGAAATCAGTTGATATTATTAGACAATCCGTTTCAAGTGAATAATTAATTATTTTTAAATTCTATTATTATTTTTTATTATAGGAACATTGCGAATTTTACTATCCTACAACCACACAAAAAATGGAAGGAAAGGATTCTAAGAATACCGAGGAGTTGATGACCCTCAACAACCTCAGATATGAGTTGCCAGCAAATCTAGCACTCACTGAACAGGGAAGTATCTTTAAGAAGAACTTCTCTGACCAGCAAACTTACACCAGTTCGTCGGGAACTGAAATGATTTTCACACTACAGGCAAGCACTGATTTTGTTTATGGAAAGAATTGCTATTTAACATTTGATGTCAAGGCAGACGGGTTGGTTACGACCGCGGGAAACAACTGCGCGATTGGTTTTCAAAACACACCCGCAACCGCTATTTTTGAACGATTTTTGTTGGAAAGCAAAGATGGTAGCGAACTTGAACGAATTGAAGATTTGAATAAACTGGTGCGAAATACTCTCCCGTGGCATTATCCTTTTGATTATCGCCGACAGGCACAGATGGCGGGACAACGAGAGAATGTGGAAGTTAATGCTAATATTACCGACAATTCAGTCGTTGATTTTGCGGTTAATACTCCTACAGTCGTTGGCACTGGTCAATACTTAAAAGTTTGTATTCCTCTCCATTACTTTTCGGGGGTGTTTAATGAAGAAACTCTCATTCCTCCCTCTCTCATTAGTGGTATGAGGCTTCGTTTGACATTTGCACCACCTCAGGAAGCATTTGCCATTATCGGAAGCACTGATGGTAAGGTTTCTACTGGTTTTGATGGTTCTGCTTTGACTTACACCGTATCAAATCCAGTTGTAATGTTGGAGACATTTTCTCTTGCTCCCGCCGTCCAGAGAAATATTATGGAACAGATGGGAAGCAAGGATGGGCTTCCATACACTTATGAAACATATTACAATCAAAAGGCTAATCCGGGCACTTCCGATGATTTCAATCTTCAAGTGAATAAGGCCGTTGCTCGCGCTCAGTGCTTGTATATCGTAACTCAAAATGTGCTCGCTGACAATGCTAGTATTGATAACCTTGGAACTGCTCAAATGAATTATAAGCAGTATCAGTGTCGTATTGGTGATTGGTATGCTCCACAACAAAAGATGGAACTTGGAGGAAGCACCGATACTCTGGCCGCCGTTCAACGAGGATGTGCGGAATTGTATATTAACAATCTCCAAGCGACTATGGGCATTCGTGATGCTTACATGTCTTCATCTGTTTCTCTTGAAAACTTTCGCAAGTATTATTCTACTTCAGATAAAACAGGACTTACATCTAACTCAGGATTTGCTACCATTATCCAGACACTCAATCAATCGCCACACATTGGAGCATCTGGTCTTGCGGTTAATAACTCACGAACTGCGGAAGTCACTCTTCGTTATGCGGCCGATTATAACACAGATCGCGCCATCACCGCTTGGTTGAAATATGTTAAAGTCGCGTCTATCTATCCCAGTAGATGTGTCATAAAACAATAAAAAATTAAAAATTAGAATAATATATTTTATAATATATAGCAATGTCCTTTACGATAAGCAATCTTGAAGACGAAAAACGCACGAGAAAAAATTTCCTCCTTCGTGTCTCCTCAAGTGATAAAACAGAATCAAAATCCGCTTCTAATCACAATGGCCGTTTCGTCGTTGATCTCCCAGCAACTGGTCGTAATATTGATATAATCAGTGCTTATGTCGTAAAGAGTATCTCTATTCCAAATGTTTTCCCAAACATACCGAGTTATGCCAACACTCTCACATTGATTAAAACAACTGGATCCGCTACAAAAACGGCAATCGTAACAGTAAATCAATACACTATTGATACATTTATTACCGCTCTTCAAACTGCGGTTAATTCAGCAATTGCCCCCGACTCCGTAGTTATAACTTTGAACTCCGTCGCTTTATGACACATCTACTGGGATACGTATAGTTTCGATTATGACAATAGCACGATTAGAGACAAGATAGGACTGACTGCCGATATCTCGGCGGCGGCAAGTAGCACAATGCAATCTATCGTGAATTTAATCGGTGAAACGGCCGTTTATGTTCATAGTCGTGCTTTAAATCAATCTGGTTTAGTTGAAGCAAATGGTAATTTCTCCGTGGTCGGTAAATGTAATTTAGATAAACCCTATGGGGTACAAGCCTATTTTGAATCGTCAAACGACATCGCAGACTACGTCCCGTTTAATAGTACCAAATCCTTACGATCCATTGACATCGTCATTAGAAATGCACAAGGTGAAGTTTTGGAGGTTCCTTTGAACTTTGAGGTTAGTATTCTCTTGAAGGCGTATCATGCGTAATAAAAAAAAGAAAAAAAAACATTTATTTTTTGATTATGTATTAAAGGTATGATAAAATATATGTAAAGATAAAAAGCGATGCCCGACTATAAACAAGGAAAAATATATAGCCTTAGATCACATCAAACAGATCAAGTCTATATCGGTTCAACTATTCAACCATTGTATAAACGATTATTTTCACATAAACAAAGTTATAAACGTTGGATGAAAGGTACTCATTATTATGTATCTTCCTTTGAAATAGTTAAATATGGTGATGCGTATGTTGAATTAGTTGAAGAATATCCGTGCGAAAATAAGATGCAATTGGATAAACGAGAAGGCGAAATAATTAGGACTACAGAAAAGTGTGTGAATAAGCGAGTAGCAGGCAGAACCAACAAAGAATATTGTGAAGAAAATAAAGTTCGTGTAGCACAAAAAAAGAGAGAATGGAGAGAAGCAAATAAAGTTCATATAGCACAAAAAAGGAAAGAATGGGGAGAAGCAAATAAATTTCGTGTAGCGCAACAGATGAAAGAATATTATCAAGAAAAAAAAGATCACATATCACAACAAAAGAAAGAATATTATTTAAAAAATATAGAAACAAAAAAAAGATATGGTAGATTATATCGTTGTAAAAGAAATCCAATTGGTTTAGCCATATTTGGAATATAAAAAATATAAGAAATAATGACATTTATAGAAAATTTAGATATGCTATTCACTATAGTCAAAAATATTAATTTACAACGACAACAACAACATAAGACATTAATTCCATGTGGTGCCAATATTGATCAATTCTACAAATATTTGAAGAAAGATCACGCACAACTAACCGAAGAATTGATTAAGGATAAAGATTTTGAATACATAAAAAAAATGGCCATAGAGATACAAAAGAAAGTTGATAAATAAGCATAAATAAAAGTATTCTTTTTTGTTTAGATAATGTCTTCAATAAAATTAACAGAAACATAAATACTCGCCGTTCCACCGCTTGTATTTTGTGCGGATATGGTAAATGTCTTACTTGGTCCTATCTTGATATTGTATTGAGACAAATCAATGTATATTGATGAACCACCAGATAATACATATGTAAATATCACACTTCCGCCCGTTCTTGTAGTTCCTGCCGTATCTACTTCGGCCAATGATGTGGCGGTATCGTAATTTGAATAAGAAGGTGTTCCTCCCAATGTGGTATTAAGAATAATTCTCGCGATACATGTTTTAGTATCTGAATTGCTGATACACAAATTCTCAAAGTAAATTATGTTATAATTCGTTTTGCTGTTGAATGTGGCGCGGTTTCTAATAGTAAATATGGCATTCTCAGTTGATCCTATACTCTTGACATTATCATACGAGTTAGTTATAGCAATAGTCCGATCAATATTCCCTTCAACTGCCAAAAACATGCTAGCAGTTTTCATTACAACGGATCCAAGACTTGACGAATATGCCTTCGCATAAATAGCAAACGCCGCCTGATCCAAGGATGGAGTAGTAGCAGTGCTCGCGTATTTAATTGAATGAATTACTTCCATTCGTCCAGTTCGCGGGTTTTCAATTTTGAATGTAATTTGACCGCTACCCAGATATTGAACAACTATTTCAAACACATTCAATTTAGTAAAATCAATCGTAGGGAAGTTTCCAGTATTATTACATTTATCAACATTCCACGCATATTGACTGACCACATTTTCTACACTCCCCGCCGTTCTTACAACAGACATTCCCAAACTTGATTGTCTAAAACATAAATTGTCTGCTGGTGTGCCTATGCCAATATCGCAATTGAAACTATCTGCGGCGATAGATGACGGAAACAATGCGGAAAATCTAGCAACTAACCCCATACCACTTCTATATTTGGCTCGTTCAATAGTCGTAATCTGTGCAGTTGAATTACCTAAGGCGGATGTCGTTAAAACCGCCATTGAAAAATTAGCAGACGATACCACCCCGCCATTAGTCTCTGTTTTGTCAAAGAAACGAGTATTAATGCCATATGTAAATACATTTTGTAATACTGGAGACAAAGTGGCCGTTCGCAATTCTCCAAAGGCGGTTGTTGGTAAAGCATCTTTAATACTATCAATAGATAAAGAAGAAGATGATGATGTAGTTGATGAAGATGGTGTATTCGTGCTTTGACCAAAAAGGTTCATTTTATATTTTATATTATATAAAATATGCCAATAATAATACACGATTTGCCGAGTGATATAGTTGGACATATAAGGACATTTGTTTATTCAGAAATGTCCCAGCAGGATTATAAAAAAGAATTTTGTAATATATGCGGTTTGTCTCGCACATTCCAATCACACCCACCTATCATAGCAGTTGATATTGATAATGTAGATGGTGTTCAGTTTTTCACAATCTGTTCCATTAATTGCTACAGACGAGAGTCTAATATTAGAGCAAGATACCACGAACCTCCTTTAATCGTTGTTAAGTATTAATCTTTTTGAATTTTTTTTTCTTGTGCTTCTCCTTAATGGTGCTTTTACTTCCTCTGTCGCGGTTTCTTCTTGTGGCACTTCTTTCTTCTCTTTGATAAACTTATTAACAATAACGGCTCCAATCTTGCTTAATTGTCTTAGTTTGATATTTGTTATTATTCCCCATGGTCGTTGTAAATCTGTTCAAGCAATGTATACTTATCCTCTCTACTCGCCCTTTTCCCTAATGTTTGATATTTGCTTTCTTCTTCTCCGTTTTCACTTTCCATTTCATTAATATTGTTTAAATTCAAACATAAATCTATCTTTCTTCTTAACTCCTCTAATTCGGTTTTAATTCCTTCTGCCTTAATTTCTTCAGGGTCGGCCACATTAACCCAACTATAACTAAAACTAGTAAGCATATCACCTGACCAAGACATTTGAAACCCATGTATTAAATTCTCTATTTTCGGATTGGCAAAATTACTATATGACAAACTAGCATATAGTTTCCGCAACATGCTGCTTTTCTGTGTGTATTCCGATAGCCAAGGAAAGATTTTGATAATTCTTTTATTTAGTTCATTGTTTTTTTGTTTATCAAGCACGCCTTCTTTGTTGATGATAACCGCTTTTTTTCTTTTTGAAATGGTTCCTTATTGAATTTACTTGTTCAATTACGAATTCAGGAGTAAAAAGGACGACAGGTCTCTCAGTCCAATTCTTTTCTTGTCCTTCTCTCTTTTTTGCTAAATTATTTACCCTCAACCAACTTGGTTTATCTGGTATACTCATATGTGTTTTTATCAAATATTTCCACGGGCCTCGCTCCAATTGCTATCATCAAAGCAAGTAGTTTAAGATAAGGGTCATTACTTAATATCATATCGTTCATTTTAGCCATTACATCACGAACATCAATTTGTATTTTTTGTTCATTTTT
>WBZZ01004772.1:42500-44463 GCA_019918135.1 Paulinella micropora | reverse complement strand
TCTTTCTTTCTTTCTTTCTTTCTTTCTTTCTTTCTTTCTTTCTTTCTTTCTTCTTCTTCTTCTTCTTCTTCTTCTTCTTCTTCTTCTTCTTCTTCTTCTTCTTCTTCTTCTTCTTCCTTCTTTCTTTCTTTCTTTCCTTATTTCTTTCTTTCTTTCTTTCTTTCTTTCTTTCTTTCTTCTTCTTCTTCTTCTTCTTCTTCTTCTTCTTCTTCTTCTTCTTCTTCTTCTTCTTCTTCTTCTTCTTCTTTTCCTTCTCCTTCTCAACCTTCTTCTCCTTCTTCTCCTTCTTCTTCTCCTTCTTCTTCTTCTTCTTCTTCTTCTTCTTCTTCTTCTTCTTCTTCTTCTTCTTCTTCTTCTTCTCTTCTTCTTCTTCTTCTTCTTCTTCTTCTTCTTCTTCTTCTTCTTCTTCTTCTTCTTCTTCTTCTTCTTCTTCTTCTTCTTCTTCTTCTTCTTCTTCTTCTTCTTCTTCTTCTTCTTCTTCTTCTATACTACTACTACTACTACTACTACTACTACTACTACTACTACTACTACTGCTGCTGCTGCTGCTACTACTACTACTACTACTACTACTACTACTACTACTACTACTACTACTACTACTACTACTACTTCTACTACTGTCATCATCGTTATTACTATTATTATTATTATTATTATTATTATTATTATTATTATTATTATTATTATTATTATTATTATTATTATTATCCCTGAAAGGTGTTGGAGAAGGGGGTGGGGGTTTGGGGGGAGGGGGAAAATGAAAATTGTGTACCCCGTCCGTCCACCCCCCCCCCCCCCAAATCGGCACCCCTGTCGGAATAAATCATGGTTTGTCGGAACGAGGAGGAGTTGGGAGCTCCTATTGGCAGGGTGGTTAGCCCCAGACTCGATCTTGATGCTGATATGATTTTTTTCGAATTCACGCAAATATTTGCGTTAGGGCAGTGTCCTGAATGCCAAATTTCCTTGTTTTTTTTGGCTTTTTTTTTGCACCCCCCATCGGAATAAATCATGGTTTGTGGGAACCGGGAGGAGTTGGGAGCTCATATTGGCAGGGTGGTTAGCCCCAGACTCGATCTTGATGCTGATATGATTTTTTTGGAATTCACGCAAATATTTGCGTTAGGGGAGTGACCTAAATGCCAAAATGCCTTGTTTTTTGGGAGTCCTTGCCGGTGCCTCCGGCAATTGAACGTACCCTGTCGAATGGAAAGGGGGGCTCCGGGGGGCTCTCCCCCCGGAAACCCAAAAATGGAGTATGTACGTACCGTTTGTGGTCGCGGGTGGCACCCACACCCCAATTTTATGGTATTTTTGCCACCAGGTGGCACTTGCCGGTGCCTGCGGCAATTGAACGTACCCTGTCGAATGGAAAGGGGGGGTCCGGGGGGCTCCCCCCCCCCCCCCCGGAAACCAAAAAATAGAGTATGTACGTACCAATTGTGGTCGCGGGTGGCACCCACACCCCAATTTAGAGGTTTTTTGCCACCAGGTGCCACTTGGGGAAACCAGAGGGAGTTAGAGGCTGATATTTGGTGTACCCGGTACTACCTGATGAGCTCTCTTCGAAAATATAATAATTGTGGTGCCGGGTGGCACCCACACCAGAATTTTCTGGTTTTCTGCGCCACCAGGCGCCACTTGCGCACACCAGGTGCCACTTGGCCCCCCCCCCCTGGGAACCCTGGTTTGAAATTCAACGTACCCTCTCTACGGGGAAGGGGGGGTCGGGGGGGCCCTCCCCCGGGAACCCTGGTTTGCAATTCAACGTACCCTCTCGATGGGGAAGGGGGGGCCGGGGGGGGGGGGGGGGAAAGGAGGGGGGGGGGTTGGGGGGGGGGGGAAGGGGTGGGGGGGGGGGGGGGGGGAGGAGGGGGGGGGGGGGGGGGGGGGTTGCGCTTCAACGAAAACCATCCTTTCAGGTGTTGGCGCAGCCCCTAGTTATTATTATTATTATTAT
>WBZZ01004772.1:0-15000 GCA_019918135.1 Paulinella micropora | reverse complement strand
CACAGGTGGAGCAAGAGCAAGATCTGCCTCGACTAAGCAAGCGACAAAAGCATCGGCACGAGAGTGAGCAGTAAATAAAAAGTTGAGTTTGATTCAGCGGACAGTACTGGCGACCGTCTCTCTCTTTCTAACAAAGCAAAGGGGCGAGCAAGGACACTAAAGTTGAGGTCCTGTGACCCACAGTCTTTTCCAACTATAATCTATTAAAGTGGAATGCTGTGACACCAGTTGAATGTTCCTAGTCAGTAATAATCTTGTTCGTGGCAGTAGTCATGGCTCTTCTTCATCCTTCCCTCCATGGGAGCATCCTTCCAACTTCCCTCCCGATCTCACCATGCATCCTAGACCCTGTCCTGGTTGGCTTCTCCGATGAGCAAACTTCGACTGTTACTAGTTTTGTTGTCCGATGTGCGGAACGGTCTTGGAAGGCTTGTAACATTGGTATGCTCACTGTCGTTTGGAGGACTTACTGTTCCATATCATGCCGACCCGACGAGGTCACGATGGAAAGCGGATAGGTCGCAAACTTGCAAAGTCAGTTATCACGCGTCTTCAATATCACATTCTGACCTCTGCTATGAAATCTCAACGTTTCAGAGTTTCCGAGCCACGTGCCATCGCCCTGCGTTCTATGACTGACGAGTGCCGCGTATGGTACATGACTTTAGACAGGCCTCCCCTACTCTCCTCCATCAAGCACACGTGATGGCGCCTCAACAACCTCTGCTTTACCGTGCAGGATTACCTAGTGCGCGTACTACAGCTATCCGTAAGACCCGCCTCAACGGAGGGAACAGCACCATGTCCTTGAGATCCTGGTCGGCTCGACCTTCTCTCTCTTCTGGAGTAGTGCCTAGTGTTTCCCGAGCGGTTGAATCAAGTCGCCATGACCGAGCGGTCAATACTTGACCCTTCCCTGCCTTCGCTTTGCGCGGCAGTTTCTCTCTTTTTTTTTTCATTTTATGCTCCCCTCCCTTTCGTTCTTCTGCCTGTCGCCTCTCTTCTTCGTTTCCCTTTGTGCTGGCCCTTTTTTCCTTTTTTTTTTTCCCACTGTTGTTCCCCTTCTTCCCTCGTTACTTTATATTCAGCTCCTTCCTTTCCTTTTCTGGTTTCTCTGCCCTCCATTTCCCATCTTAGTTCTCATTTTTCTTTTTAACTTTTTATCTTGTTTCCTTCTCTTTTTTCCACTTTCTTTCTTTCTCTCTCTCTCTTTCTTTCTTTCTTTCTTTCTTTTTTCTTTTTTCTTTTTTTTTCTTTTTTCTTTTTTCTTTTTTTTTTTTTTTTTTCGCTTCACTTTTCCACTTTTGTATTAATATTGATATCTCTTACTACCACTCTCATTTTGACTTTACTTTTCTAGTACGTCTCACTTATTCCTACAAGTGGCAAGCATTCTATTATTAATTAAAAGTGTTTGGCAATGCGTAAAAAACTTTTCAAAGATGAAGTGTAAGAAAGAAATTTATTATTATTATTATTATTATTATTATTATTATTATTATTATTATTATTATTATTATTATTATTATTATTATTATTATTATTTTAGTTTTTACATGCTGCTTCTCGCTTCCTTCAAGGCACCTAGCTACCTAGCAGCCTCAACCACAAACTAACTGAGACGGACATCGAAGCTCTGGCTAGTACCTACCTGGCCATCGTTGCTTCAAGTGCAAAGGGGTGCCATCAGCAAGCCCGACACTGACACCGACACTTGAGGTCCCGTAACCCCTGTCCAGTCCAACTATAAATTGTTAAAATTATTAAAGAAGACTTAGACTCGCTGCTGTGCCTGATATAGAGTATTCAAACTAAGTATGATAACTGAGTCAGTAACGTGTGACTCATGATAGTCCGGATGATGTCGGTTTGGCCAGATACACCGGCGTGACCGTGACCGTAGGCTCCGTTCAACCGCATCTGGCGGCTTTTTATTGATTTTGCTAAAATGATCGTACAATGGGAAACTTCCCACCCAGGACCTCAGCGGTTGCAAGGCGTCCTCACTATGACCACCAGCAGCAGGGACACCGACTAAGCGATGTTTGTTGGCTGGGGAAGCAATGGACCTTAGGCGTGGCAGCCCGCTAGGAACTGTGCACAGACTGCCACGAGGGTAGCTGCACGTCGTATGAAGGAAAAGAGAGGAGTAAGGACAGAGAGGAAAGAGAAGAAGAGAGAGAAAGCACACACAATAGGTCCAGAGGAAAGAGAACCCTAGTCACCGGCTGGCAAACACCAATTAATTCCGGGTAGAAACACCTCCTTGCATCCGAACCGCTGGGACTCCAGGAAGTCCGGATCCCCATGCGCCGGTCGTAGCGAGGAAACTTCGGGTGCAGTCGAGCAGGACTCATCCAGTGAGAACTCCAGTGTGTGCCAAGAATCCCATAGCACTGTCCTTGACCCAGTCGCAGAAACTCCAGCGTTCAGAAGAGGAACCAGAGTGATGCCGTCAGGAGGGCATAAGAGAGTGGGAGGAAGAGGCTGAGGAGGGGAGGAGGGGGACTCTCCAAAGTCCGGGCCTGTCGGCCCGGCCTGACCAAGAACACTGTCCCCCCCCGTATACCAGAAAAACTGAGGAAGGGGAGGGAAATTTTGAAAAGGCCCGGAGAGAGAGGACAGAGACTAGTAGAAGGTGGACAGTCTGTGTCGAGAGGAGGGCTCCTATTGCCAAGTAGACATCAGCAAGGGAAAGCGAGCCCCGGCCGGTGAAACCCACCAGTAGAACGTGAGCGGGCGGGGGCAAGGACGGAAGAGGGACAGGGGAAAGGCCTGGATGGGCCAAGGTGAAAAATTCAAACTAATGCCCAGAGCTAGGCCCCGACGTTACCGTGTCCCCGAGGAAAAGGGGGGATCGATGGGAAAACAAGGGTGGGATCCCGTAGAGACGGTCTGGTGAGTCGGTGGGTCGTCTGACTTGCCGACAGCCCAGGTGAGCCGAACGGGGCCCTCTCCTTTGGGGACCTTCAAGCTGGTGAGTGGGGCTGGGACCCTTCTATGGTTACGGTTGGTTGTCTGTCCCTTGGGGTGAGCCGTGGACCCTCTTACCCTGTGTTTCTCTACGGCCCTGATGGCACTCTGACGGGGATTCCTGAGGCATGGAAGGGCCAGAACAGTCCAGGGCCAAGGTCTGCCATACAGCCGTCCAAGAGACGGGCCCTTCTACTCGGCCTCCGGGAAGGAACCTACGTGGGGGGGTCGGTGCCACTCCGGCGGGGAAGTGGTGGAGGAGGTTCCATGTCTGAATGATGTGTTCGTGACAGATCTTAGTGAGGCCCTGATAGATTGCCTTGGCAATGTCCTTGGAGAAATGCGTGCAGATCTCGTCGAAGGAAGTTTGTGAGATATACCCTCTAGCCCCCATTGCGATGACGATGAGGTTGGTGGTCATGGGTCGACTGCCAAGGCACTGGCTTTGGATCGTCTCCTCCAGTGGGAGGTACCGGTGCTCATAGATCGCTCTGAGGTTGTACCCCCATGCTCTGGTGGACTTCCAGGGGACGGCCGGCCACGTGACTGGTGGGTCTTCTCCTCGGTCAGCATGGGGGTCCTTCGGGTTATATGGGGGGGATGTCCGGTTTCCGTCCCGGTCCCAGGTGCCTCTTCGTTCGTCCCTGCTCTGCCATGAGGTGAGGCAGGACTCGTCCTCCCTGATCAGCCATTGGTCTTCTCGGGTGGTGTAGTCGATCAGGGTAACGTGGTTAGATTTCTGGTCGGCAGTCACTAGGAGGTCTATCTTGTGGGAGAAACCGGGGCCAGCCATATTGACCATCACCTGGGCGGCAGGGTGGATAGACTCTGGGGGGTTATCCGGAGCGGGTTGGGGGGCATTAGTGTCGGCGGGTGGGTCATCGTTGTTCGCAGCAGGGGGAGGGGGTCCAGGGCAGGCAACGGGCGTGGAAAAGCGCCTTCCTCCCCTTTGATAATGACTTTCCGGTCAGGGGAGACCCCTTCTCCACGATCGTCCCGTTCGATGCATCTTCGAATCCATTGGCGGCATTTCGAGTGACGCTGATCCAGTAGCGTCCGCAGGGCTGTGGAGTGAGAGGGCTCTCTGGAGAGTAGGTAGTGACAAGTGGTGCCTGCAACTCCGCATCCACAGGGGCACGCCGTGGAGGTGGATCCCTTGGTGATCACGGTACTGATCCTGGCGGGGGTGGGCCAAACCTCAAGTTGGCATTTCAGGACAATTGCGGCTTCCCGGGCGGTGAGGCCTCCATTGGGCTGGAGGAAGCGGTTGGCAATCGACTGAGCGCCCTTACGGATCTCTGAGCGGATGCCCCATCCTAGCCCGAACCGGGGAGCTACCGCGACTTTGTTGGCGTCCTCGGACACTCGTTGCCGTAGCTTCCATAGACTGTAGCCCAGTATTTCTTGGTGACCCCGATGACCTGGTCCACTGTGCCTGGTGCTACAGTCTCTTTGGTGAGGAGGTTGGTTACGGAGAGGACAACTGGGATCTCCAGCGCATTCCATTCGTGCCGGGCCGGGGGGATATCGCTGACTTCCCTGAAACTCGCGAGCTTGTGTTCCGCTTCGGTTTGCTGCTTTCTCCCCTCGGGCCAAGACGAGTCACTGATGTGTCCTGGGGGGATGCGAGCGCTCACCCCTATGCCGAGTGCTTTACAGGCCCGGATCCAATGTAGGACCATAAGTCCGTCCCGCCTGTCTTCCTTAAGTAGATGGAGATGGCCATGCCATCCCAGGAAAGGCTGGTCAGGGGCCTTGGGTAGCTTGGGGCACTGCCGGTTGATATCTTCTGGCATGGGAGTCGATTCCTCGAGCGCCCCACGGTTAATGGCTGTGACGTATCGTGTGTAGAACGAGGGAACGATGCATCCGGTGGGAGCTTCCACCCCGTGCATTACCGAGTGCAGGCGGTAGATGTCGTTGGGGTGAATCGGCGGGTACGGTGAAGGGGGGCGGGGCTCCCCGTCCCCCGCCCATCGTAGGACAAAGTTGTTCCGACGGGTCGGGGCAGAGGTTCTTGTACTCGTCACCTGTCGCCTGTTCCGAAGGGGGAGCCGTTGGGGACAGAGGTCCTTCTCTGTCGGGAAATAGTAGTCCCATGCCAGCCGTAGGTGGGCGTCAACCGCATATATATTGTACATAAGGGTCCATCGAAAGAAGACACTTAATGAAAACTGTGAAAGTCCGGAGGTAGTAGCGGGTGGTGAAGCTGTGAAATCCGAAACCCCCCCCTCCCCGATGGGGCAATAAAGGACCGCATTGGGGATTTCCTGGTGGGACAGTTGAAGGGTCTCCCTGATGTGATCCCGGTACGCTATGTCGAGGTCCCGCAGAAGCTTTTTGGGGAAGGGGGTCCAGCCAAAGGAGAAATCGAAGATGCTAGTCAGGAGATTGGTGAGGGCTATCCTTTTCCGTGCAAGGGACAAGTCAAGTCCATGAATCATTCGAGCTGTGGCCACGAATCTGGAGATGGCGTAATCTCGTTGAATCTGTGGGTCGTTGGAGCCGTCTGTGTGGAGGCCCAGCGAGCGGAAAACCTCGGTGCCCGTGCGGTTCCTTATTTTGACTGGTTTATGCATAGCGCTTCCCCCGGGGGTGGAGATAGTGATCGGGACCGCGTAAATGCCTTTCCCTACTTCGCTGACTAGGCATATGACAGAACATTTCTCGGCTGCGCAGAGTTGGCGTCCCGCCGCTAGCTGTCGACAGAGCAGAGAGAAACCTTTCTGTGCCTCTGGGATGTAGTCTTCTGGAGACCCCTCTCCTCCTATGGCTGCCCAGTTCGTCCGCGAATTTGTGGTCGGCAGTCAGGGGGGGACGTAGGGGAAACACGGAGGTGTTGGTAGACCCTTCCCCGGCCGTGCCGTCGTAAAAGCGGTATCCTTCCGGCATAAACTGGCGGGCCGTGCATAGGCGGGTGAGGTATTCATCCAGGACTCCATAAGTGCCTGGGCTCAGCGAGCCGCCTTGCGGGATGCCCCGGGTGCGTAGGATCTCTGCGGGAAGGATGACTGGCTTTCCCTCATGGTCATGCGTCTTGAGTTTGAGGGGGGAGTCATGAAACCGATGCCGTAGGAAACCAAAAAGCTCGGGAAACTCTCCCTCCGAGGCGACTACATTTTCGTACGCTTCGCAAATGTAGGCGAGCTCCGCCCGATCGAATGCCTTCCGGATGTCTGTTGAGAAATTGATGAGAGTCTTCTTTTTGCCGTTGATCTTCGGCGCTGCTCGTAGGTCAGCCAACATCAGTCTGAGCACCAGGTTCCATTCGTCACACCCACTGACAGTCGTCGTGTTGGCCTTGGAGGTCTTCCGAATGCACCCCGTGTGTAGTTTAAACGATTCTATGCGGTAAGTGACTAGTTTTTCGTAAAGGTTGAGGATCGCATTGGAGACTGTGATCCCTCTCCAGTCAGTCACGTTAGCCCCGGTCCCAGTGCCCTTCCAAATCTGGCTGAGGAGGCCAGGTTTCCTGTCCTTGGGCAAGCGCCGATTTTGCCAGCAGTGGGAGAAGAAGGCACACAAGTACACCTTGGCATCCTGAGAGAGAAACTTGAAGATGTCAGGCGGAATTCCGTCTTCGCCTGGAGCGGACCCCTTCTTAGCGCAGATGGCATGTTCCACCTCTCCCAGAGAGAAAGGGCGGCGTCTCAGGGAGAGTGCTTGTGCCCGTGTTAAGGCGAGGGGGATGCATTTGTACAGGGTAATGAACTGGCCAACGCGGTCTCCTGGAAGGCGGGATTCCTGGAAGGGTCCCGCAATAGTGGGGCCGGAGAGTCTCCGTTTCTCCTCCCAGTGCCGAATCCGTTGAAGTCTGTCAGCCCTTCTCAAGACAGCCCGCTTTGCCAAACGATCAGCGCACTCGTTAAGACGGAGGGTCCAGTCAAAGCTCTGCTCTTGATGGGATTTGACCCTGGAAAGAAATGGGAGCAATTCCAACATGGAACCGAAAGATCGCATCCCATAGGGGGGGTTTCACCCTTTGTTTGAACAGCTCATGGGCCTCTCCTTCTAAGTTGGCGTCCACGAGGGCACGGTAGTCCGTGAAGACATGGACTCGCCGGGGCGTCCAGCTCATCTCTTTGATGCACTGGAGGCCTCCTGCCATGACCGCCAGGATCTCCTGTTCCCCGCTGGTGGCTGGGTTGTCAGCGTTACCGTAGATGGCAATGATCTCCTTCCCGAAGAAGAGGAAAGCTCCGAAGCCTGCGGCATTCCCAAGTTCGGGAAAGCAAGAGCCGTCGGAGACGATGATAGCGTCTAACGGGGAGAGAGAGTTAGGGGAGAGTGCATCGGGCCTATCGAGGCGCGGGGCTAGCCTGTCAACCGGAAAGCGTTCCCTGAACTCAGGCGGGAGAGAGCTGAGTCTGAGTGCGAAGGCGTTGGATTGAAGTTTGATGATGAATCCCCTGGTGTTAGCTCCTGCGGGGGAGAAGATTCCTAGATATTCCCATGCATCAGATTCCAGAAACTCCAGAAGGCGGGGAACCAGGTCTATGGGGGGAGCTACGTAATCGTCCTGAAAATGAAGGTCAGCGTCCGTCCATCTCTTGGATTCAGTGCGGTTGCGATTCGGTCTCCTTTCGGCACGATCTTGCGGCGGGAATTGTACCGTGTACTGGCGCAGGATGGGTGGCGCGGCAGCTTCAAGTAAAGAGTGAATCCGTCGTGCCTCTACTTGGAGAGAGCTTTCTGCCGAGGCCTGAATGGTCTCCTCTGTTTCGCTGGGGACCTGGGGAGGTTCGGTGCTTTTGAACTCGAGGCTGGAGAAAGATCCTACGTCCACTGAGTCCCCGGGCCGCAGGAGCGGGGCTCGAATTCTGTCCGTGCCAAGCAATAATTCCCGGTGGTTGTACTTGGCTTCTGCAGGTGGATTCCAGATTTTTGCGCCTGGCCCCATCACGCTGTGGAGCCTGCGCTCCTCTTCCTTCAGGTCGGAGACGCGTGAACGGTAGAGCCCTTCGTAATGCGTCCGGAGGGCCTCAGGAGAGGGCGACTCCATGGCCGTATCTGCCTGCACGTGCAGCAGGAAGAGACGTTGATTACGGTCAAAGGCCTGGTTTTGAAACATCCTCTTGGGGCGCCTAGTCGCTCTTCGCTCGCGCTCGATTTCCCTGGTGCGAGTGTTGATCTTCTTTCTGGCCTTCCCCACGAGTCGAAGGGCATCTGAGGTCAGGAGGCTCATATCCAGTCGGTCAGGTGAGTCGTGTTCCTCTAGGATATGTCCGACTAAGTCCCCTTCCATCCGTAGCGTCCGGCAGATATTGTTCCAAAGTCGGGTCAGGTGAGATCCTGGGTCCCTTGGGATCCTTCGCTGGAGCGCTTTGGAGATGGAATTGAGGGCGATAAGCATGCGCAGGATTCTCGTGAAGCTGCGCTTGGTCTTAGGGGGGCACGACTTCGGCGGGTCCGATGGGGGTGGAAGAGGGGGAAGCCCCGGAGCGTTGAGGGGTGGGTCGGGCACGGGCCCGGCCAAGGGGGGGGGGGGGGGGGGGGGGTGCGATCGCTAGTGGTCCGGCGGCGGCTGCAGCTGCAATGGCCCGTGACAGTAACGCTTGGGGGGGGGGGGGGGGTGGGCCGTCTGCAAACTTGAAGCCACGCTCTGGCTGAAACTGTCGTGCTGGGTCTGGTTCCACCGCTTGGGCTCCACTATCAGGGGCGGGGGGACTCCAATGACCTCGGGGACTGCAGGGTCGCTGGGGCACGGAAGGGGGACGGTTGAGATGGTTCCGGGGGGAGCAGCTGATTCAATCAATTCCTCACTGCTTGAGGGAGGGGAGGGAGCCTGAACGTCGTGTCCGACTGATCCGGCGGTGTGGAAGGAGGGGGTTCGGTTGGAACGTCTGTGGGTAGGGCGTAGTGCTCAAGTCGGGCGCGTGCGATGTCGACTCGAGCTTGGATCCACCGTTGGAGGGATAGGCTTCCAGACGGTGGGTGGAGATGGACTGCACCAGCCGTTCTTCTCTGCTAAGGTGGAGAAGGGAAGTACAGTCCTTCTCATCCCCGTCGCTGTCGGACATCGGCATAGCACCCTCCTCTGGATCATCCAGGGGAAGGCAGTTTTCCGGATCGCCCCACAGAAGGGCGCCTACCGTGGTCCAAGCTGTGGCGCAGGCGACAATAGTGTTGGGACGAAAATATTCCTCGCCGTCAGGGATGGAGAGCTCAAGGAGTCCGTCCCGGGCACCAACGTCCGCATATAGCAAGGAATCCCGAAGTATGGCCTTGAGGTCTTTGTAGTGAACCGCGGGAAGCGAGACACGGTGAGGACCGATAAATCGAGCCCCATTGTCCCAAGCTGTAGTGTCCGAGCGGAAACGGCCTCCGTGGTGGAGGAGGATGCGTCCCTTAACTTCTTGGGCACGGACAATGAGTACACGGGGTCTGTTTCGTTGAACGTGCTGGCGCACCTTGGGGGAGGAAAGAGCGTGCCATGAGGTGAGGAGCATTAGTTTCCCTTCCTGGACTATCGATTCCTGGGCCTTGGTGGTCCTGTCCGCCAGCGGCTTCTTGGGTAGCAGGAAGTGCTGGGCGCCGAATGAGGGGGACAGAAGAAACATTTGGCTTAACCATTTGTTGATCCCGCTCTGATCTACCCGGGGGGCGGACGGAGACTCTGTCTTTTGAGGAGGGAAGCCGAATCGCGGCTCACGAACGTGCGCCGTGAGGGCGAGGACGTTGGAGCCCTGAAGCCGTTCAAGGTAATGCCGGAGGGCGGCAAATGGGAGGGATGCTTGCGCACCCCGTGGGAGCCTCTCCTGAGCCTCCCCTAATTCACGTAGCCAATGGGCGGGTGGTGGAGGGAGGTGTTCGCGTATGCCCCGTTTGTACGCTCTGAAGACATTGGAGGGGATCCCGGAGGAAGAGGGGAGGCACATCCTAAGTCTGCGTTCGGCCGCTAGCCCGCGGCCCAGAAGGGATAGCGCCTGGGAGGTGAAGAAGGCTGGAGCAGTCTTGTGTTCCTCCCATTTGTCCACCGCCATCTTTCGCAGCTTTCGCTGGATCGTGCGGAGAGTGCGGCGGAGAGTCCGGTTGGACTGGGAAACGGAGTTTAGGTTCAGGATTGGCAGTGGGATGGAAGAGGGAGGGCGGCGTGCGTCCTGCACCTCGGGGATGGCGGAGGCAGACCGTTTAAAAAGGAGCTGAACACCATACGAGGCGATCATTCGCCAGGCGCTGCAGTTCCCGATGGACGATACGTCGCCGTCGTCGCACAATACCCAATCTCCCGAGCTCCGTCTGTCAAGGAGGAAACTGTGCGAAAGCATTTGGTCCCGCCCGTGCTTCCGGAGCTGGACGCAGAGAACGCTTTGGAGAGTGTATGAAGAGGATGTCCCATCTGCAGACCAGCGGGGGTCTAGAAGAAGAGAAGGTAGACAGGAGACATTGTGGTGCTGGGCCTTCTGTATGCAGAGGTTCTGGACTCCTTGGGGCCGATGTATCTCCAGAAGAAGGCACTCCGTGAGACGGCTAAGGCGAAGACGAAGAAGGCCTTTACTCCCCCCACACTGGGCACACAGGAAAGGCGCTGGTGCCAGTCGGGGGAGGCGCCTATTATTATTATTATTATTATTATTATTATTATTATTATTATTATTATTATTATTATTATTATTATTATTATTATTATTATTATTATTATTATTATTATTATTATTATTATTATTATTATTATTATTATTATTATTATTATTATTATTATTATTATTATTATTATTATTATTATTATTATTATTATTATTATTATTATTATTATTATTATTATTATTATTATTATTATTATTATTATTATTATTATTATTATTATTTGTTGGAACTGTCCTTGCGGGGGTGTCATTAGAGCCTATCGTCAATTCTTCGTACTCCCCTCACGGGTGAGACGATGGAGGCGCATGTGCAGAAATGCATCAGCCATTGACAGAGAAGCACTATTATTATTATTATTATTATTATTATTATTATTATTATTATTATTATTTGGACACCGTGATAGCCCAGTGGTCAAGTTCTACCATCTGGGCCCTGTCGCCAGTTCGATTCCCGTCGGTGCCACCAGTATTTTCATTGAACATACCGGTCTATTTCTGGACCAGTATTTTCATTGAACATACCGGCCCGTCTGGAAGTGTTGGAACTGCCCTTGCGGGGGTGTCATTAGAGCTTATCGTCAATTCTTCGTACTCCCCTCACGGGTGAGACGATGGAGGCGCATGTGCAGAAATGCATCAGCCATTGACAGAGAAGCACTATTATTATTATTATTATTATTATTATTATTATTATTATTATTATTATTATTATTATTATTATTATTATTATTATTATTATTATTATTATTATGTTGTTATTGGTATTATTATTATTATTATTATTATTATTATTATTATTATTATTATTATTATTATTATTATTCTGGAGGGGTCACAAGATGGCACTCCATGGGAAGAGGAGGTGGTTGGGCCTCTCCCCACGAAGGTGACCGCTTGGGGAGGGCGGTCACCGGGATATGCGCAACTCTCAACTGGGCATTTACTCGGTAGGGGTTCGGCCAGGCAGGTTGTGGGGTTGTCTGTTGGATTGTTGGTTGGCTCGTTTTTCTTGGCTGTTGGTTTGGGTCTGGTTTCCTGGTTAGCCCATTTTCGCCGAATTTCCTGCCGGTAAATGCCTGGGGGCTTCCAGTTCCGGTTTGGTGATCTTGTTGAGGTGAGCATTCGGAGGAAACAGTACCGAGATGGGTTGAAGATAGGATTAACATTGAGCCGAGATGGGGCTGAGTTGACCTGTTCCAACTCGGCTTCATGTTAATCCTATCCTCATCCTATCTGGGTTTTGTCTCCTCCCTATCTTCGCTTCTTCGTGGTTGCCTAACTGGAACACATGATGAGCGCACGTTGGAGAGGGGCTTCAGTCGGTCCCAATTCCTTGCCAGTGCCTTGCTGCGTTGCTGTGCCTTGCCCCATGCATTCACACCCTCCACCGTTGCATTTCTAACTGAGCAGCTTCGGCTGGGATTACTATACTTGTCTGTAAGACCCTATAGGTACCGCTAGGTTCGCGCCTTCTATACCCACGTGGGGGAAGGAGTTTCAGCGGCACGCCGTCCGATCTGGCTCCACTCGGGGACACCCGTACCTCATGATGTGTATTGTTAGGAGCAGCTGAAAGTCCATAAGGCATGAGAGTAGAGGCGTTGGCGATGCGATGGAGAGTGTGTGTAGTGCGTGAGGCAGGTTCTGGCGACGCTGGGGGTGCTGGCGGGCGCCGAAGGGCATAAGCGACGCGGCAGCGTCCAGTGACACCGGCGGAAATGCGTGTAGTGTGTGTTGCAGATACCGCCGATGCTATTTGCATGGACGGGCGCTTTCCTCGGCGTAAAGAGGCGCGGCGGTGATGGCCAGCGACATTGGCCGTCTACTACTCTCATGGATTACAAATACGCGAAGCACGGAGCTACCACTGTGGCCCTTATGGGACAAGGTAGAATCGCCGAAGACCTGGACAATCCCCGTGGGAATGCCTCTTCGACGGGCTCTGGCCCGATGTCCCAGGATGGGAGGATGAGGGCTCGCGTATATGACGGAATTCCTGAACCACGTGGAGAGGCTATCTTAGCTGCGCCTCATCCTTCCTCCCCAAACCTGGCACACGGGTCGGCGCTTCAACATAAGGCGATCGGCGCTATATGGCAGATGGCACCGCCGCCTCGACGGTACCGGCGGGTAGATCGGTACGACAAGGACGGGCGTAATCTGATTGTCTGGGGGCTCTCAGAACGCGCCAATCTACAGGAGATCGCCTCCAAAATGAGCGGTCTTGGTCTGGTGGTCCCGGTAATGGAGTGGCAAGGCCAGCGAATGTCTCGTCACCTGGAGCTGGTCTACGAGGACGATGACAGCAGGCAGACGGCGTTGCAGCAACTCAAACATCTCAAATTCTTCGGCAGAGGGGTCAATGTGGCCCTTGGGCGCAGGTTCAGGGACAGGGAACGTGTCCGAAGGCTTATTCGCATCCATCTGCGTGGGGAAGCGGCGGTCCGGAAGGAGGAAGCTGCGACGGGATATCGCGTCTTGCCTCTGCATGAAGAATGTGTCGATGATGTGCAGGTGGTGTCTTCGGAATTGGCTGCCGATGCACCTAAGTGTGTGTCTGAGTGTGCTGATGTGCATGTGGTGCCCCTGCATTCGGCGGCCAGTGCAGTGGGGGACCAACCTGCGCAAGCACCTGCAGAGGGGGGCAGCACGAGGGCGGAAGCCAAGCGCGGCCGTCGGGTCCGGAAACGAGCCAAGAAGCACCGCTCCAAGCAGTTCGATACCGGCTTCAAGCTACTCGTCGCGAGTCACAACTGGCAGGGTAAAACGGGATACGACAACGTAGGCACGGCGGAATGGGCATCATTCTACAAGCACGAGGGCTGGCTAGTCATCGGGGCTCAGGAGCACCGCATGGGCAAGAAGCAACTTTCCAAATGCAGCCTGGATGGATTCCGGATTTTTGGAAAACCTGCGGAGGTCAGCGAGAAAAATCGCTGCAAGGGTGGGGTTCTATTCGCGGTGGCTAACTTCCTTGGTCCGTATTGCAACCTGGTGTCAGCCCCCGTCGACCACCGGCAGCAAGTGTGGCTGCGTATCGCCTCGGGTGTTACCGGCGCTCAGGATATCTATGTGGGCAACGGCTACTTTCTCCAGGAAACGCAGGAAGAAGAGTCGTCAGAGGCGTATGCGGCCTGGCAGGCAGCTGTAGCTTTTTTTGGAGCCAAAGGTCTTGTGGTCACGGTGGCGGATGCCAACGCGAAGCTCGGGCCGGCATGCAGCCAAAAAGAGGAGGGCATCGTCGGTCAGCACGGGGAGGTCGATGATAAGGGAGCACCGGTACGTTCGGAGAACGGCAAGAGACTCGCGGCTGTCCTCGTCGCTACGGGCCTGCGAAATCTGAGCGGCTTCTCGTGCCCAGTGGAAGGATCCTACTGGTGGTCCCGGCGTGAGCAGCGCGGCATGGGCACAGGCAAGCACCTCCTCAATTACATCTGCGCGTCGCCTGGCTTGGCATCTGGAGCAAAGTTCGGAGTATGCGAAGATGATCTTGATACGGACCACAAGGCAGTATGGGCCGAACTGACGTGGAGCGGCCAGCGCCGGCCGAAGCGGGCTGCGAAACCTTACAGGTCCTTTCGTGTTGATAAGCTTATTGGTGCTGGTGTCTCGGGTAATGATCACGCTGCGAAGCAAGCGCTGGATTATCTACGCGACAAGTTCGATGACGTATTCCAGCATTGCCTACAGAAGCTTGGAGTGCATCAGCTGCCTGAGCTTGACCTATCGGGTGGTGCCGACAGCCAACGGGTGGTAGATGACGTCACCGAGCGAGTGGCGCAGTCCTTCCGAATGGCGGCGCACCGGGTCCTTGGCTCCAGATGTATACGACCCCGTTTCACCAACAATTGGTTCGACGGGGAGCTAAAGGAGCTCATTCAGCAGCGCCGGGAGGCCTACGCAGCATACAGGAGGGATGAATCGAATGCGGAAGCCCGTCTGAATGGGCTACGGCTCCGCAAGCAAATTCGGAAGGCAACTCGGGCCAAGAAGTCCACCTCCTTCAAGCAAGTGCAGGAAGAAGCGGTCAAATGTCAACGCGAGCAATCCTCAAAGCGCTTTTGGCTACTCGCGAAGCGGCTTGGCGGGGCACGCAGAACGAAGGTCTCCGCGCCGGTGCAAAGGGAGGATGGCTCACTGGCGTGTACGCTGCCGGAAAAGGTCGCTCGGTGGGAGGAATTTCGGAAAAATTCGGTGAAGCCACGGGAAAATCCGGCAAGTGCGACTGTTGTGGTGGAGTGCTGTGCAGAAGCAGGCTCGCTGGAGTGGGAGGAAGCCGAAGCTAAGCGGCAGTTCCACTGGAACGATCGCTTCAGAGATGAGGTGGCCCGGGCTATGAAGGAGCACGAAGTAGGTGAAGACACTTGCGAAGAGCTGGACAAGCCGTTCACGCAAGAGGAGGTCCTTGCAAGGCAACGTGCCCTGAATAACCACAAAG
>WBZZ01004771.1:202500-241584 GCA_019918135.1 Paulinella micropora | reverse complement strand
ATAGCTCGTAAAAAGTCGGTAATACAACCAAACACAGTCCTCAAGAATGAGAATGATGTCTCGTTGTATTAGCTCAGTGAAGCCAAAAAGGAAAACGGCAACAGACCAGGAATAAAATGGCATCAGGTCCAATCCGGACAAATAATACTGAAAAACAAGCTGGTGCACCTGTCACCAGGAAAAGGTATTTTTTACCGGCTATCCGGGGGTGATGCCTACAGTACCCCCTCCCGATTTTATGACGGAAATAGCATTTTCGTCATACACCTTCTGATTTCTTTCTGCAAATAGTATGCGCTATGGAGTCATGCCACACAGCGCATCGACCCACGGATAGACGCTAAAAGACGATAAATATATCCTCATACGGCACGTCAAAGCGGATTCTCTAGCCTTTCTTGTAAATTTTGAACTCCTTCCCCTCAATTTCTTTTTTTTTTTTTTTTTTTTCGGCAGTATGTCAAGAACAAACGTACAATTAATAAAAAAATACAAGCAACGTGGTGCTGTAGTACGATTCCCCCTTTGATCTCCTTCTTCTTCTTATCATTATCATTATTATTATTATTATTCACAGGGAGATCGTAAGTACATTGTCTTTTTTAATGACATACCCTTGTATAAGGCGGATATCCTATGATATAGTATTAGGGGGCCAGTCCTAATAGCTATATCCGAAGTCGAGGTGTATGTACCCGACCCTGCGATATACCGACACAAGTAGAGATTGACCGTGCTCAGGTACGACAGTATATAATCTATCGTAAAAAATAATTTAATGAAAGTTTCAGAGAACATTTCATTTTCGAGAACATCATCCCAGGACTTGGAAAGGGTCATACCCGGGAACACCATCGCTCAATACACTAGCGATCCCCGTATACGGTGTAGTATCATCGTCGATCGACCTTTCGCACTCGTATGTTGCGATCGAATGCCAAGTTATATCACTGAGTCTTTTTAATATTCATATTGATAACTGATGATGCATGATCAAATCATGATACGCCGTGGGCAATCAATCAGTTTATTTGAGACGCATAAAGAAAAATAGTTTCTTTGTCACTGCCTTCGTCGTCTGGCGCGGATTTCTTTGCCTGGTGGAGGACCACCAACAAAAGTCAGATCGAACTTTGACTGTTCGAGAATGTCCCAGATCTTATTAGGGATTCCGCCCAACGATAATTCAAAAGGGACATCAAGCACTCCTCTTGGCAGTGTCTGAATGGTCCACGCAGTGTAATCCTTGTCTCTGGGAGTAATTGTATCATCCCATGTCTCGAGACTTTTTGCGTCTTTATATACTGGCAGATAATGTCTTGCCTTTGGAACCTCAACCGGGTCCATACTTCTCCAGAACTGGAGTATCGGTTGTACTATCTTTGCGGCTGATGATATTTTGAGTGTCCGTGTGACACGCATCTGTCGTGGGACCGCCACGACCCGCATCAAGTATAAGTCTGAGAGAGTGTCATCAGCGACATGTTGTTCCGCTGGTCTCATCAGATAGAAAACATTTTTCACCCATGCGATGGTTGCTATCGCATCGCCTTCCTTCCATCGCTCATGGACAATCTCAACGTTGCCCGCGTTTGGGTCAGTGTCCGTCCCCTCCTCCTCCTGGTGGACGTCCTTTGATCTCATCGACCTCATCGCCTTCCTCGGTTGGTCGTTGATAAGATCATTCCGCGCTCTCCTTAGCTGCGCCTCTGTGATCTTCTCCTTCTTTCCGCTATGCTCTCGCGGAGACTTGGACTGAGTCCCCACCGCGCTTATGCGGTCAGTCTTCTCCTTGCTGTCCACCTCACTCTCCTCCTTCTCAGCTATCGGTGCCCGATAAGCATCGTCTTGGTCTATGCCAGCCTCCTTGTGGATGGGCGGCACCTCTTTGAAATCATCCTTCATCCGTTTTAACGCCTCCTCAACGGATTCATCTTCCAGTAAGAAGGGATCATACTTAATCAGCCTTCTTACATTCACAATTTGCACCTTCCCTCTACCCCTGATCTTGTAATTCAGAGGTCCCGTCTGTTCCATAATCTGATAAGGTCCTTTCCAGTGAGTGAACAGCTTAGAGCTGACTCCCTTCGGGACTTGAGGATGGTACAATAGTACAATATCCCCGACCTGGAACTTGATCTGATCCAAGTGCGCTTGTCGCACCCCTTCAGCATCAGTCTTTCGGCGCTCCGCCTCTCTATGCGCCCTGACTATTTGTTCCGCCTCCATCTTCACTCTAAGTCTCATCCCAAACAACTCATCCGCATCCGCCCAAGTGTCTTTTGGGTGAAGGAGCGAAGTCGGGATATCAGGCTCACGCCCATATACTAACTGATATGGCGAGATTGAGCTCTTCGAGCCTCCTAACGCCGTAGAGGGTAGACAGTTCATTGCAAACGCAAATGATGGTGCTGCCTCGACCCATGCTCTTTGATTCTCCTTCTTCGTGCAATACATCTTTAGCGAGGCTTTGAGGGGTCTGTGTACCCGCTCGATTTTCCCATTTGCTCGCGGGTTATAGGCAGTAACATATTGCCATTTCATCCCGTAATACTTAGATAGTTTGTCGATGACCTCGTTATTAAAGTCCGAGCCTCGATCAGAACATATCTTTCTTGGTACTCCGATCTGTGAGATGATCCTATCGATCAGCGCCTCGGCCGTCGTCTTGCCGGTAACGTCTTTGACAGGGATGATCCACACATAGTTGGTGGCTCTGTCAATAGCCGTAAGGAGGTATTTGTAACCATCCTTCGATTCTGGGAAAGGTCCCACATGATCAATGTGTATAAACTCAAACATCCCCGCATGAAGAGGAAATTCGCCAATCAGGCCGAAATTTGCCTTCAGTGGTGTTTTGTTTATCTTGCACGGGATGCATGCATCCACCGCCTGATCTATCTCCTCCTTCATCTTCTTCCACCAGAATCGCCTCGCTACGAACATATGAGTTCGTTGTCGACCCGGATGCGCCAAAAGTGGGCAATTGTGGGCTGCGACAAATATAAATCGTCTCAGACTCTCCGGTACCCAAAGGGTCCATTTGTCCGGCTGTGACGCATAGCGACCGTGAAGGCCCATTGTACCACAGTAGACCATCTCTCCATCCCATCTCCTTCATCTGATCTTTGATCGCTTTCGTCATCCGTAGCTCATCCGGGTTCTGATATAACTGTATCAGTTCTTTAAACTCCGGATCTTGAGCCTGTTGTTGCCTCCATGCGGTAGGCGAGGCTATATGGATAGTACCATCTTCTAGCCGTACCCCGATTCTTTCCGGGTCATCGTCTAGGTCACTTCTCCGCTCTTGAGGAGGCTCCGCATAAACTTCCTGCGTCTCCTCTTCCTCTCTTATGTTCGCCTTCGCATTCTCATATACCTCATAGGACCACTCAGCGTCCTCCTGGGTATGTAGCTCACAACATATCCCGTGATCCGGGCCTTGTGGACTGTACCGTAGACCTGTGCGGTCATATCGGACTCCACTCGCCATCTCCATCGCCTCAATGTGGCTGACCTCATACACCTTGTCAGTGGACAAGTCTTCCATCTCCACCGTGGACACCAACGCCGATACTTCTGAGTTAAACTCTAGCCTAGAGAGGCTATCAGCGACCACATTTCGCTTTCCCGGTAGATGGACCATTGTAAAATCGAAACAAGACAAGAACGCTTGCCACCGCGCCAGCCGTCCCGTCTGTTCATGATTCATCAACCATAACAGGTTATGATGATCAGTTCTGACAGTAAATTGAGGTCCTCCCCACAAATACTCTCTGAGCCTCTTGAGGGCCCATACTACCGCCAACGCCTCTATTTGCCTTGTGCAATAGTTTCTCTCCGCCGCACACAACTTCCTACTAATAAACATGATTGGGCGTAATTTCTTTTCCTCATCCTCTTGTTGTAATACAGCCCCAATCGCAAACTTAGATGCGTCTGTATCGACTACGAATTGTTTCGTAAAGTCAGGCATCGTTAACACCAGTCCTCCGTCTTTCGGGTCTTTGTAAATGAGATCTTTGAGCGCATGAAACGCTTGCAAAGCCTCTTCGTCCCACTTCTCAAAGTCTCCAAAATCTATCATTTTCTCCACTTTAGCCCGTGTTGCACCCCAATCGGGTATAAACTGGCTATAGTATTGCGCCATCGCAAGGAATGAGTGCAATTCAGTGCGGTTCTTCGGTATCGGTCGATTCATAATCTCCTCCCT
The DNA here is from genome assembly GCA_019918135.1 of Paulinella micropora. Classification (NCBI taxonomy): domain Eukaryota; phylum Cercozoa; class Imbricatea; order Euglyphida; family Paulinellidae; genus Paulinella; species Paulinella micropora. The sequence goes on along the minus strand of WBZZ01004771.1, from coordinate 237,371 downwards.
CTTCTCTTTGGATATCGAGACTCGATTATGGGAGATCTCGTACCCTAAGTATGTCACACTCGTCTTGGCAAGTTGACACTTCTTTAGATTGCACTTCAGGCCAAAAGCTCCGATGCGCCTGAATATATCGGACAAATGATCGATATGCTCCTCCATTGTGTTAGAGTATACGATAATGTCATCGATATAGCAAAATGCATATTCTCCCGCCTTCTGTCCCCGCCTTCTCATAAAGCCACCGTCAGACAAATCATCGTACTGACTGCTCAACATCTTCTGCATCGCCTTCTGGAAAAGTCCTGGGGCTTGCTTGAGGCCCATCGGAAGCACTTTCCATTGGTATATTTCCATACCCGCCACAAACGCCGTCAGCCCTCTGGACTTTTCCTCCAGTGGTATCTGCCAGAAGCCATTCTTAAGGTCAATGACCGAATAGAATTTTGCATTCCGCAGTACTCTCCTTCCTTCTTCTAATGTCGGGAGAGGATTTCTCTCTTCCTCCAGCACCTTGTTAACACGAGCATAGTTAACTGTCAGGCGCCATTCTCCTCCTGGCTTCGGCACTATTCTCGGTTGTGAGACTATTGAGGATGTTGATCTCTCAATAAAGTCCTCATTGAGCAGCTGTCTTGCTAGCTCCTCCGCTATCTTCGCCTCATGTATACTCAAATTCGCCCTTCGTGGTGCCGGTGACGGCTCCGCACCCGGTATTTTGTAAATAACCGCAGTGAAATCTTCAGGCTTGACACCACCTGCATGTGGAGGGTCAAAAATTTCCTTGTTCGCCTCTAATTTGGCTTTTAAAAGCTCCTTCTCCTTCTCCGTGCCTACTCCTTCTTCCAATATTTTCCGCGCCGCCTCTTGAAAATCTTCATCAGACATCTGCTTATGCTGCTTGAGGGGTTCTCTGTCCTCCTCCAAGCCTAAGTCCTCTTCCGAGACATCATCTAGGCCCGTCTTTTCATACGTGACCGTGTCCGGCTCATCATCTTTACCGAGCTCCACCAGCATGTCAATGAGTCTCGCGTATTGCAAAGGAGCTTTACGGGTGTAAAAACCATCAAAGCATGTGAATGCTTGCGGTATCAATTTCAACTTGTCGAGGTCTCTGAGCTTCCGCTTGTATGCACTGCTCTGCTCACGAGTTCCCATTCGACAAGCCACCACTAGCTGTTGCTTGCGAGAGGGTACCGGTATAGGATGATCAATAAGCCGGTCCCTTATTTCCTGCGCCCATATCGCCTTCTCATTATATGGCAGGATAATAGTATACGGCTTATTATTTTCGAATAAAGTCCGTAAGCATTTCTTCACTTCAGACAGTGAACGCGGCCACGTGGGCTCGTCACCCCAGAAATCAGTAATAAAACTTTTAATAGTTTCTGGTGGAGTATCCGGGATTCGCCCCGTTCTCCTTGGTACAAACTCCTCCCTTTTTTCTTCTCCTACTTTCGCATGGAAACAGTATCCGTTAGTAATATGGACATCTGTTCCTACTCCTTCCGCGAATCTCGCCAACGACGGGCTTCTTTGTGCGACACATATAATCTCCTCCTTTCGCTTCTCGATTAAGTCATCAATAGACTTTTTGTCCCAATGGCATGTCGGAACTGTGACAGTGCACACTTGGGATTCCCAATTGTCGGTCCAGGACAGTTCATCCGGTCTTACGACATGGGGGTGAACGTACACCTCAAGTGCCTCATGTGCGATGGCCATCTTTTTGTGATCAGTCGCTAGACTCAGCTCATAAGCCTCATAAGAGTCAGTAGCGTTGAAGGGATCAATATCGTTCTCTTCTCCTCTTTTTACTCCATATATCACTCGCCGTGCGGCGCAATCAATCACAGCCCCCATCGTAGCCAATTGGTCATACGATAGTAATATTGACCCGTGGTAACCGGGGACGACATAGAGGTCCATACGGTATACTCGTGCGGATTTCAATTTAAAGGTCAGTGTGATGATTCCCGTGATATCCGTCCGGCTGCTCACTCCTTTGAGAGTGCCCGTTGACTTTTTCATATTTCCGTCCACCCAGTCCCGGTATCGATTAAAAAACTTCCTGCCGACAATATTAATATTCGCCATCGTATCATTACCAACTTTTAATATTGTCTTCAATGTTTCACAATAAAGTTCCGTATAACACAGAGCATCGGGCCTGTGTATATTGGCTGCGAGAACAAGAACTTTACGTTCCAAATTTTGGAGTCTTGTCTCTAAGTTTTTCAACTCCTCCTTCTTCTCCTCCTGCTTCACCTCATTAACATTTTTATTATTCTGCGGTACTGGTGCGTTTACTATTTGAGCGACATTGTCTTGTGGTACTTGAGTACACACATTGTCTTTTTGCTCGCCACCCGCCGCGACCGTAGACATTGAGTCTGTTCGTGGTTGTTTGCTTGGCCGAGGCGATACGTCTGCCATTGGCCTCCTCGCCTCCATCGCAAGTCTCGCCTTCCTATTTGCATCAGTTATCATTGGTAACCGTGCTGTATGAACGGGTATGAGACTACCTTGGGGCTGCAGTCTCTGTGTACCCACATCTTTGTTTTCACATAGAGGAAGCGTTGGCCCAGTCTGCACAACAGCATTAGAAAGCACTGTGACTTTAGGGTTAAACTTCACAGTCTTCTCCTTCCTCTCTTCTTCCCCCTCCAGTCATTCCACCACCTCGAAACGATTACCTTGAGTAGTGTCCGGGTAGGATGACGTATCGGTCTCCGAGGCAGTGTTGCAGGCCTGAGCTCGACCGAAATTTGGGTTGGAGCTTGCCCACGAGCCTCCTCCTCCTCTGGGTGGGGGGGCTGGAGCTCGAACAGCTCTCCCTCCATAAGGGGTATATCCCCGACCTCCTCCTCTTCCTCTCTGAGGGGTTCCCTGCCACCTCGAGGCTCCTCTCCATGTTCCTCGTCCTCGTCCTCCTCCTCCTCCTCCTCGTCCTCCTGCTCCTGCTCCTCCTTCTCGTCCTCTTTGAGAGGCCTTTAAGTTCTTTTGTCTCTCCCTTTCCTCCTTCTTCTCCTTCATCCTCTTCATGTAGGTAATGATTGCCTCTCGTAACTCCTCATCATCACACATATTGGCATACCAACCTTCGTTCACAGCGGCAATCTGAAGCATATTGAAAAGGCCCGGTTCCTTGCCTTCCGTCCTGCTCAGAAAATTTGCCCTTGCTGTTGGATTCTGCCTATCATGATTGAAAGAGCAGTCTCTGTTCTCCATCTGTGCCTTACACTGCAAGCCCGCGAACCACCTCCAACATGCGGTCTTCAGGTCTGGCTCTCTCTGTCTCTTCCAACCGGCAACTCTGTTTGTGTACGTGGCTTGTGCGCCAACAGGTACACCGCCTGCCTGTGCCGTATGTGCCTCCGTGAGCGAGTCCATGTTTGAGCATGCACTCATCACTTCTTGAAACAGTGCTGACGGAGCAACGCTTTGAACCGTATTTTCGAACACGTGTGTCTCGAGGAAGTTCTTGGACTTCACTGAGCTAAACGTCGAGCATTGTTGTATGAGCTGAGTAAGCTTACTCGGGTTAACTGTGTGTAACGCCGAAAAGAAATAGAGGATGATCGACTTGCGGCCATAGAATAGCCCATAGGAGGAAACTACCTCCGTAAGGGTCGCCGCCAAGCCAACAGCACTCCTCAAACTCATCGCCACTGTCTCAAAGATTTCAAATCCTATGAGAGTACCAGTGCAGAGATGCTGGTATCCATGAGATTGAAAATATGAAATGAGTGTGGCCACCGCCAGTTCACACTGAGCGTCTAGGCCTGTTGCATTGTTTCTCTTAATCTCCTCCTTCTTTCTCAAAAACTTGTACTGTGTCAGATCAAATCCCTCCGAGACTAGAGATTGGTCAAAAACAGTAACAAGGGCCTCGTATTCCTGCGTTTCGTCGCAAGGAAAAGCCTTCATGCAGGCATTGATCTCTTTGAGCTTGCTCAAAAGCGAAGCATCAGAGTCTTTGTCTGAGCTCGTCTTGGCATATAGCATGAGACTTGCCACTCCTCCTTTCTTCCCCTTGAAGGCATTTATGATGTTCTGTCTGTCCTTTTTCTCCGTGTTTGTGACCACCACCGTAGTTGAGCCCGAGGGTGCAGGGGCTGGTGGGGCAGGAGCTGGTGGGGTCAAATATGTCGGAGGGTGTGTCTTTGCACCACTCACTTTTGCTTTCATTCTTTCCAGTCTCATCGTCTTCTCGAACTCCTCATTCTCTTTCGCCTTCTTCTTCTCAGATATCACCAGCTTTTGAGCATGAGTGATAAAGGCCACCAATTCAGAAGCAGATCTGAGAAAATTATATTTCTCCACATATTGGTCAACACCTGCTTTGTTGGCGACCGGTGGTGCGTTACTAAGTGATTTAAGGACAGAGTGATCCTTGGTAGGAATCCATCTCTTCCATGCCTCCTTATGCAGTAACGCACCCATCAACAGTCTGATCTTGGTCAGAACTCTGTCGGTCTTCTCTAACTCATCAATCACAGGATGAGTTTCTCCTGCTGCCTTAATGCTTTTTTCCATCTCTGCCTTCCCCTCCTCCAAGGCCTTTATTTCCATTGTAAAAAAATGAAATATACCACTCGAGTTTTTCGAACCCAGATTGGTCTTCATTTTTGTTACATCGACTGCCTCCTGACCAGTCGCGAGGAATCTGGCCGTTGCTCTTGGGTTTGTGTACTGGAGGTAACCCTCACATCGTGGGCCGTATGTACGTTCCCAAATCAGGGTTTGAGTGTATACCCCAAAGATAGCATCGAGTAATTCAAGGTGGGTGTGTGTGTCCCCAAACTTGATATGCTGTATCTTCTTTCTCTCTTCTGGATCAGAGACCAGTTTGCCGAGGAGCTGTGCTGTGTTTGATAATAGGATATAGACATCCTTTTTAGCACGACTTTTCTCTCTTCTTTGATCCTGAGGGATCCACACATAGGTATCCTTCTCTACCCCCATCTTGTTATCAAACTCTTTTTTAGTGAGGTCATAGTGGTCTTGCACCCACTGTTGTTCCTCCACTGTGATCTCCTCTCCATCACTATGAATCAAGTCGATCATTTTTCGTCCTCCTCCTCCCGTGTAGGCAGGTGGTAAGGGATTACCATATGCTCCTCCTCCTCCCGTCTCTTCTTGTTCAAATCCTCCTTCATCTTCGTCTCCTCCATATCTTCCTTCATCATCCCAGCCCTCTTCTACTCCTCCTACTCCTTCATCTCCTCCTCCTTCATTCAATCCTCCTCCTCCTCCTTCATTCAATCCTCTTCCTCCTCCTCCTCCTGCTTCTTCTTCTTCTCTTCTTTGATCTGCCTCCGAGAATTCACTCACTTCGGCGGTCTCTGTCGACATGATGTCGTAGTAGTGATCAACAGGAGGACAGTGTCAGCTCCTATGTTTCTGTTCCTCCTTCAGTCGATTGACTAGTGAAGAGAGAAACTAATAGAGAGGGTAGGATAAGATTCCCTGTCCTCTATGAAACACTGTTTGTATGTTTGTTTTTGTTTGAGAAAAATAGTCTTTGAGACTTTCTCCGATTTCTTGTTCTCCTTACTTAGATTACTTTCTCCTCCTTCTTTTCTATATTGTATCTAGTATGAGGCACTTGGACCTACACACAGATAGTAATAGAGAAGCTAGAAAAGCTCTCCTTGAGAAGTCGACAGTCGGTCGGATAGGTTCTCAGACCTACCTTTAGAAAACGATCAGAGATTTGCAAAAATACTCTGACGTATGTGTGAGATAATGCAGATAAATGCACAAACTAGAAGGGTAGAGAGTTGTGCTCCTGTCCCTATGCTTGTTTGTGTTTTGTGTGTGTTCCTTCACTCTTCTGTCCACCTCCTTCTTCTTGGTCTCTGTGTGAGAACAGCAAGAACGACAGAGAGTTTGTATCTGATGTCTCCTTGTGAGCACACAGATACTGATTGGGCTAGAGGGTACGAGACACCTGCTTGAGACCAATCAAATGATTTGTTTTGTGAAAGAGTTATGAGGGAGCTGTGTTGGAGTATTTGTTTTCGTCTGACGTCCCCGTGTGAGACAGGTCAGTGAAAATTCACTCTGTTGCCTGTGTGGCAAAGCAGAAAGAAATCACCCTAGTGATGTGGACTCCAAATGTAATGCCCCCAACGATAGCTCGTAAAAAGTCGGTAATACAACCAAACACAGTCCTCAAGAATGAGAATGATGTCTCGTTGTATTAGCTCAGTGAAGCCAAAAAGGAAAACGGCAACAGACCAGGAATAAAATGGCATCAGGTCCAATCCGGACAAATAATACTGAAAAACAAGCTAGTGCACCTGTCACCAGGAAAAGGTATTTTTTACCGGCTATCCGGGGGGTGATGCCTACAATAGAGTCTCGATATCCAAAGAGAAGAGGGAGGAGATCATCAGCCGGCAGAGGCCGAAGAATCGCACAGAGCTGCACTCATTTCTTGCGATGGCGCAATATTACAGCCAGTTCATACCCAATTGGGGTGCAACTCGGGCTAAGTTGGAGAGAATGTTCGACTTCGGTGATTTTGAGAAGTGGGATGATGAAGCCTTAGAAGCGTACAACACGCTCAAAGATCTCATCTATAAAGATCCGAAGGATGGCGGACTCGTGCTGATGATGCCCGACTTTTCGAAGCAATTCGTAGTCGACACAGACGCATCAAAGTTCGCGATCGGCGCAGTCTTACAACAGGAAGATCAGGAGAAAAAGTTGCGCCCGATCATGTTTATAAGTAGAAAGTTGTGCTCGGCGGAGCGAAACTATTGTACGAGACAGAGAGAGGCACTGGCGGTGGTCTGATCCCTCAAACGGTTGAGAGAGTATTTATGAGGTGGACCTCAGTTTATAGTAAGGACTGATCACCAGAATTTACTATGGCTGATGAATCATGAACAGACTGGCTGTCTAGCGAGATGGCAGGCATTCTTGTCATGTTTCAATTTTACAATGGTCCATCTACCCGGCAAGCGAAATGTTGTCGCTGACAGCCTCTCCAGGCTAGAGTTTCATTCAGAAGTGGCAGCTCTCGTATCATCAGCAGAAATATCCCCAGACTGCACATATGAAGTGCATCATATCGAGTCGATGCAGATGGCGAGAGGGGTCCGATATAACCGATCGGGTCTACGTCATAGTCCGCAAGGTCCGGATCATGGGATATGTTGTACAGCACATGTCCTCGAGGATGCTGAGTGGTCCTATGAAGCATATGAGAATAAGAAGGCGGAGATAAAACAAGAAGAGATTAAGCAAGAAGCATATGCGGAACCCCCGCAGGAGAACAAGGAGGAGTTAGACGAAAACCCTGAGAGGATAGGAGTGCAGCTAGAGGATGGGACTATCCACATAGCCTCACCCACTGCATGGAGACAGCAACAGGCTCTCGATCCGGAGTTCAAAGAGCTAATACAGCTATACAAGAACCCGAACGAGCTGAAAATGACGAAGGAGATCAGAAGGAGATGGGGTGGAGAGACGGTCTCTTGTGGTACAAAGGCCAACACGGGCGCTATGCATCACAACCAGACAAATGGACTCTCTGGGTTCCTGAGAAACTCAGACTCATCATTTTTGTCGCTGCTCATAACTGCCCACTACTGGCGCACCCGGCCCGATAAAGAACGCATACATTCATTTCGAGACGATTCTGGTGGAAGAAGATGAAGGAGAATATTGATGAACAGGTCAATGCATGCATCCCATGCAAGACATCCAAAACACCATTGAAGGCGAATTTTGGCCTGATCGGGACTTTTCCTTTACACTTAGGAATGTTCGAGTTCTTACACACTGATCATGTAGGACCTTTCCCTGTCACGACGGAAGGTTACAGATACCTTCTAACGGCCATAGACAGAGCCACCAACTATGTATGGGTGGTCCCAGTCAAAGACGTTACGGGCCAAACAACAGCCAAGGCGTTGATTGACAGGATCATCTCACAGATTGGGGTGCCGAGAAAAATATGCTCAGATCGAGGCTCTGACTTTAATAATGAAGTCATCGACAAGCTATCTGCATACGGCATGAAATGGCAATATGTCACCGCCTATAACCCCAGAGCGAACGGCAAGATAGAGCGGGTGCATAGACCCCGCAAGGCCGCGCTGAAGATGTATTGTATGAAGAAGGAGAACCAAAAGGCATGGGTGGAGGCAGCATCCTCGTTTGCCTTTGCTATGAATTGCCTACCCTCTACAGCGTTAGGTGGTTCAAAAGGTTCCGTCTCGCCATACCAATTGGTATATGGGCGTGAGCCCGCCATCCCAGCCTCACTGCTGCACCCAAAAGATTCATGGGCAGATCAGGATGAGCTGTTTGGGATGAGACTTCGGGCGAAGATGGAGGCGGAGCAAATAGTACAGGCGCATAGGGAGGCGGAGCGCAGGAAGACTGATGCTGAAGGTGTCAGGCAGGCACACCCGGATCAAGTCAGATTTCAGGTCGGCGATATTGTACTACTGTACCATCCTCAGGTTCCTCAGGGAGTCAGCTCGAAGCTGTTCATCCGCTGGAAAGGACCATACCAAATCATGGAACAGATGGGGCCTTTGAATTATAAAATCAGGGGCAGAGGGAAAGTTCAAATAGTCAATGTACGAAGGCTGATTAAGTACGATCCCTTCCTACTTGAAGATGAGTCCGTTGATCAAGCACTCAAACGGATGGAGGCTGACTTCAAAGAGGTCCCACCAATCCGTAAGGAGGATATCTCGGAACGGGATGTCTACAGGGCACCAATTGCGGAGAAGGAGGAGGCTGAGCTGGAGAACAAGCGGGCCACCGACCGCAAAAGCGCGGCAGGGACTCAGACCCGCAAAATGGCGGAGTCGAACGTGCCGGAAGGAAAGTTCACGGAGGCGCAAATAAGGAGAGCGCAAAATGACCTTATCTACGACCGACCGAGAATGGCGATAAGGACTGCACGTTTACAAGGAGTCCATCAAGAGGGGAGCGATGACGGAGATCAAGAACCTCGCGCGGGCAATCCCACTCTCGTTCACCCTAGTTGGAAAGAAGGAGATGCGATTGGACATATTTCATGGGCCAAAGACGCTTTTTACTTGGTGAGGCCTGCGGCCCAACACGCAGCCGATGACACGCTCTCAGATTTATATCGCATGAGAGTCATGGCAGTACCTCACAAACGCCATACGCGATCGAATCGAATTTCGACTGCGGCACAAATAATACAACCAGTCTTACATTTCTGGAGGAGTCTGGATCCAGTGGAAGATCCTAAAGTAAGACAATACCTTCCAGTATATAAAGACAAAGACGCCAATAAACTTGAGACATGGGATGATACCATATCTTCCACAGATAAAGATCATACCGCGTGGACCATACAAGCACTACCACGAGGGGTGCTGGACATTCCTTTTGACTTAGCACAAGGCGCAATCCCTCACAAAATTTGGGACGTCCTCGAACAGTCTACCTTAGACTTAACTTTGGCTGGAGGTCCTCCACCAGGTAAAGGAGTCCGCGCGCGTAAACGGCGTCTAGTAAGTATTTTGTTCTCTAGAAGTATTGTGGACCTGATCGATTGCGAACATAGCGTTGATCCAATATCGTCCCGACAACCTTACTTAGATATTAAAGCTACTACAGCATTCATTCTTCTAGAGATTAACAAGACACAGCTGACAAAAAAAATGCGTTCTATTCTCTTGCTTCGGCAGAGACAGACGAGACGGCAACGAAACAGCATCGTTACGGGATCGCTATTTGAGTGAGCGATGGTGTTTCCTGGATACGACCCGCATTAGTACCAGAATGATGATCTCATTAAAGACTCTACAGTCTAATCAAGAACTGATATATTAATAACATGAACTGCTACACCGGATTCCATCGATCTCTACTTGTATCGGCATATCGCAAGGTTAGGGCGCACTCAACCCAACTTCGGATATAGTCGTCAGACTTCATCACCTGACACTGTATTAAATGATACCGATTTATACAAGGGTATGTCTTCACAAAAAGTAAATGTACTTATGGAAACCGACGACCGGTTATTACATATATATGGACATGGCGACATTATATTATTACTCAACCATAAAACATTATACTTGGACATACTGCACAAATATCTTATCGACAGAAGAAAGAGGAAGATTTTAATATAGATACTGAATGTGCTAGAGTATATATACGATTGGTACCGGGGCAAGTATCATTGTTGTTTTATAACTGCTAATTCGTGGGTTGATGTATCTTCATATATAACTCTAAACGAATCTTAGTCAGAAAAGAAATCAGTTCAAAGCGTATCAAGTTATGTCGGAAACGAAGTTCCGCCATAAAAAACTGCGAGGGGGTACTGTGGACATCACCTCCCGAATTATCAGGTAAAAACTTATTTATAGATTTCGTCTGGCCGGACACGTCTGAAATGCCAATTTGATCCTGGTCTTTTGGCTGTTTTTTGTCTTTGCGTCACTGAGCTAATATAACGAGACATCATTCTCTTTTTGAGGACTGTGCCACGGTTTGGTTATATTACCTACTTACTCTTCCATTGAGCTATCGTTGGGGATAGTACATCGGAACCAAAACATTTTTCTGGTGCAACGTACTTTATACAGCTAACGTGTCTGTAATATTTGATATGGAATGATTGATCATAGGTTGATAGGCTCTTTTAATAATCCTATTTGATCGTAGCTATCGGTATTAATACCATGTGCGGCGTGGCTGTATTGAAATTATTACCAATATCGATAATTAGATCGATTTTTAAACATTAGTATTTATAATACTGTACTATCCGGTGTTGCCTAATCAAGAAACTTTTTTAATTTTGACGATTACACTTCTGTCGGTTTTACTGAACTGGCCGCCATAGATTCTTCTCGATAAAATTTCAATAAAATTTCAATACTAGTGCAGAAATTCAAAACCATGTGACAATTTTTATTGAATACAATATTCAGGCGAAGCTTCGAGACTCACTACGCCAAACATTCACATGTTCATGTGATGAATACAGGCTTGTCCACAATGACATATATTCATAAAGGAGGCGCCTCATAAATATATTCATACAAACTTACAATTACATACACATACATACATTCACTGCAAGCATACATACATGCATGCATGCATACAAGCATGAACACATGCATGCATACATACGTACAAACACATAGAACACATAGAATGCATGCACACATGCATACACAGAAATACACATACATACGCATGCATACATACGTACGCATACGTGCATAGATACATACATTCATGCACGCACAAATACATAACATACACACATGCACACATGCATAAAGACATCCACCGCGGGGGCTGCAAATATGATATGCCAGTCTGCCTTTTTGCTGGATGAAAGAACATGCATTTAGTTTGTGTGTAGCGCACGTGTGTGACAAAAATAGTGAGTAAAGAGGATGAATTTGAAAGTCCTGCACCCCACCATAGTCTAGAAACGCGTCTGGCACTCCCCAGAAAGCTAACCGATGGAGCTGGAAAGGTACCAGTTGCATGGCCCGAGTACAGGCTTTGAAAACATGTCGTGAGGTGTGGTCTAGAGGGGGTGTGGAAGACAATCATGTGATACTGGCCCAAGCGTCTACTGGCTAGAAATCTGGATTGCAAGTTTGGGCTGCTTTCTGTGCTGAGGAGATCTAACCGGCGCAAGGTACATGACAAGACACGTCTCCTGGGTCTATTCTGTCGATCTGACACGTTTGTGTGTGCGTGGTTGCACGGGGAAGGACGCAAGCTTGCACTGTCTATTCAACATGTGCCGAACTCAGCAGCAGAGAAGCTGTGCATCTCTACCAAGGTGTAGGGCCGTGTTGCAGACATCAATCTGAGGGCAAGCTATTGTGCTAGATCTGGGTAGTTGCATGGCATGCTGTGGGACGTGGGGAAATGCACGCTGATACAAGTACTGATACAGCCTCGAAAAAAACACAGGCAAGCCAGGAAATTACAAAGTCATGGCGTACAGACATCAAGATGCGCCTAGACTATCGTTTTGTCTCAAAACATGCTGTCCCAGGTCGAACAGCAAACAAACACGACCACCAACCTCGCTTCCCTCCGTTTCGAGCATCTGATTTCCGGCAGAAAATAATGCTGCGAGACTACTGAGTTTTGCCAAAGCCCTACTAGCTCTTGCACCAACAAACAGTCCCTTAGCAGAGCCTTCGATCCCACCAACAACCTCGAGCAAAGGTGTAGTAAAGCTCAAGCGAAAAATTTGGTCGATTTTTCGCGCCCTTGCCAAATGTCGCGCCTTTCCCATTTGTCAGCGCTGGTAAAGCTTTATTTGGCCCACAAATGCCGTTTTTGCTTCACCCCGTGTACTACAGTTTTTTTGCTATCTGATCGATGGGATTCTTAACGGGGATAACTGGTCTTCTTTTTTCTTTTCTTTTCTTTTCTTTTCTTTTCTTTTCCCTCCCTGTCCTTGACTCATAGCACTTTCGTTCTTTTTCTTTTTGCCTTTTTCTCTCCCCCCCCCCCCCCCCACTTCTTCTTCTTGGATTTTTGGATTCTTTTTATTTAGAGAGATAATTGTACAATTATAACTCATGGAGTAACTGCTAACAGCTATTGCCTAAGCAAATCGCTGGCCGAGGCAGTGACCAGTGTCTGGGGTTGTACTTATCAATATATTTAAATTTCGAGTCCGGCGTTACGAGCCTGATTAATTAGTAAGTATTGCTTAAGTTCCTTTTTGAACTGGCTTAGTTTGGTAACCTGAAAAATATGTTCGGGTAATTTGTTGAATATGTTAGCATTAATTTGCGTGAAATGCGGGTCGTTTCTGTCTATATGTAGTTTTCTTTTCTTAGCATAACGAGTGCAATGGTTATGTGTGGTATTAGTGCTAATGTATTTATTACCATGTATTGGTTGGTGTTTTATTTTTGTTGAGTGTATGTATGGATGCGTTTCGATGCATCTTCTTCTTCTTCTTCTTCTTCTTCTTCTTCTTCTTCGTTTCATGAAATTTAATACTTTTCGCAGTATTAAGTTTTAGTGGTTCTCCCTTGAATAATTCGTTATTCTAAATAGAAGAAGAAGACGAAGACGAAGAAGAAGAAGAAGAAGAAGATGCATCGAAACGCATCCATACATACACTCAACAAAAATAAAACACCTCTTCTTCTTCTTCTTCTTCTTCTTCTTCTTCTTCTTCTTCTTCTTCTTCTTCTTCTTCTTCTTCTTCTTCTTCTTCTTCTTCTTCTTCTTCTTCTTCTTCTTCTTCTTCTTCTTCTTCTTCTTCTTCTTCTTCTTCTTCTTCTTCTTCTTCTTCTTCTTCTTCTTCTTCTTCTTCGTCTTCTTCTTCTTCTTCTATTTAGAATAACGAATTATTCAAGGGAGAACCACTAAAACTTAATACTGCGAAAAATATTAAATTTCATGAAACGATGAAATGAAGGAAGGAAGGAGTCACCACCTTGGTGGTATGTGAGGACAAAACCTGCTGGACATGAACCACCTAGCTAAAGGGGAAGAGGAAGAAAATCGTGAGGAGATGTAGGAGGAGAAGCGGTGAACGGGGAATAGTCTGAGCAAATGGAAACATGCTCGCGAGAGAGTCTGCAACAGACCGGGGCAAACAACCGGCAGCTAGCCGAAGGGGTAGGTCGAAAACGCTGGACAGAGAAAGAGAAGGAAACAACTCCTAGCTCACTAGCTGAGCCACAGAAACATGCGTTGCGGGGTAGAAGGTCCCGCAGGGAAAGAGGAGGCGAGTAAGGTGTGACACCGAGTCACAGAAGGAGCGTACACAGAAGACATGGGTTGCGGGGTAGAAGGTCCCGCAGAGGAAGAGGAGGCGAGTAAGATGTGACACCGCGTCACATGGAAATGAACTTTGGAGTGTCATGGTAAGTTTAAGTACGCAGTCAACCTCCAAAATAATAATAATAATAGTAAATAATATATGTATTGATCTGTCATGGCTGAGCCCGAGGGCCATGCGCCTCCATCCCTCGACCCAACAGGGACTACAGTGAGTATGTTGGGGAGGGAAGAGTGACTCTAACCATCCTGCATAGAAGGCCCCAAAAGGAAGTCCCTACTACCCGCACAGTGTCGGGTACCTTGCAGGAAATCAACTACAAATGATTGATCTTCCCCGCGTGAGAGCTCCACGAGACTGGGTAGGTCCCGCATGGAGGTACTCACAGGGGTAGCAGACATTTCATGCGGTCTGCCAGCGCATGAGGACGTTTTGTGGTAAGTGTCTGGGACGCCTCGAAACCCGTCACCACCCCTAGATCTCGGAATGTAAATACCCCTTTGATCCCACGTGGTGTATGTCTTATAAAAAACAACACAACGACATGGCCTCGGAACCAACGCAACAACATAGCCTCGGAACCCACATCGACATAGCCTCGGAACCCACACAACAACAGAGCCTCGGAACCAACACAACAACATAGCCTCGGAACCAACACAACAACATAGCCTCGGAGCCAACACAACGACATAGCCTCGAAACCAGTGGGAAGAGGCCCAACCACCTCCTCTTCCCGTGGGGTGCCATACTGTGCACCCCTCCATAATAGTAAATAATAATAATAATAATAATAATAATAATAATAATTGGCCTCAAGGCGTTAAACTGTGACGCCCACTCATAACCCTTTGGTGGTAGATGCTGGGGAGGAGGGTCGTTGCGCGCGTAAAAGATCTTAAACTCCGCATATGCTGGTTGATAGCCCAGGACCCAGCAGACACCCGATTGTTATGGGTGGGGTTTCGAGGCAGCTCTAGCAACCGCGCTTGGTGTATGCACTTGCACATTCGGTGACGTCTTGCAAGAGGTTGCTGGGACTGCGGAATAACCTCGGCTTAGTGCAGTCTTGCCTCAGGAGCTCCATCGGTGGCCCCGATCATCAGGCAAGAGACTGACACGGGGGGGTGAGGACCTCGAACAAGGGTATTGGAGGCTTATGTCCGTTGAGGATATGCCATTAGCTGCATCAGTACGCCTCAGATATAGTAAATAATAATAATAATATAATAATAATATAATAATAGTGCTTCTCTGTCAATGGCTGATGCATTTCTGCACATGCGCCTCCATCGTCTCACCCGTGAGGGGAGTACGAAGAATTGACGATAAGCTCTAATGACACCCCCGCAAGGGCAGTTCCAACACTTCCAGACGGGCCGGTATGTTCAATGAAAATACTGGTCCAGACGGATCGGTATGTTCAATGAAAATACTGGTGGCACCGACGGGAATCGAACTGGTGACAGGGCCCAGATGGTAGAACTTGACCACTGGGCTATCACGGTGTCCAAAATAATAATAATAATAATAATAATAATAATAGTGCTTCTCTGTCAATGGCGGATGCAAATCTGCACATGTAGTTTACAAACACTAGCAATGAAGAAAATGTTAAGTTAGAGATGCACGATCTTACCATGAATTGCATTTTGTTTGCTTTTCGGGTGATTATAAGTTTGCTTGTCTTTGTACACGTTAATTTTCATGATCAATCATTCATGATCATTCAGCTGGAAAAATTAACATGAAAAATAAAAAAACCTAGTAACGTTTTACAATCAAAACTAGCCATCACATACATTTCAGACAAAACCATATATGACTGAAAAAATCACAAGAAAGACAGATTCCAAACTTGAAAAAGATTTGAAATATTACATATTTCTACTTTTTAACAACATCAATGTTTGGTTGAGTCTTGCCGACAAGAAAATATGACAGCAACTGACAGAGAAGATTTCAGTCTGTGAATTCGAAGCTTACATTCTTTTCCCATCACATGCGTCATCTGCTTCTTTGTAGTTCCTGAAGAAAACCTTGCTTCTCATATGTAAGACACATCATTTAATTTTGTTTTATGTCGAAAGCGGAAAGACGTAAAAAAACAAACAGAAGGGTGAGGCTGAAGAAGAATGGAAGCTGGAAGCGACCCTAGGCGCGTAAGCCAACAGAAGCGGAGAGGCAAAAACAGACGGCCAAGAGGCGGGAGTCCTCCTTCCTTCCTTTCTTCCTTCCTTCCTTCCTCCAATTGATAACTTGGTGATGTGTGGCTGCCATAGCAAATCAATAACTACTTTCCTCCCGGCTTCAGGGACGCCACCCAACAAAAATAATATTAATCAAGCTGGCTGAAAAGAATGGCCTCAGAAAGAAAGCAAAACAAACGAGGAAAGACAGCGCCAGAAAAGACAGAAGACGCAAGAGACAATGCACAAGGATGCAGGGTCTTTCTTTTTCAAACTGTGGAAGTCCTAACAAACAAATAGAGCGTGAAAAGAGGAGAGTCTGTGAGGAGAAAAAGCTTCTGGACAAGAACCAGCTAACAAAAAGGAGAAGAGGATGAAAAATGCGTGATGAGAGATGTAGGAGAAGCGACTCTCGGTGGCCAACGGAGAACAGTCTGGGCAAAGGGGAAAATGTTCGCGTGAGAGTCCATAATAAACTTCTTTCCCTCCCTCCTTCCTTCCTTCCTTCTTTCCTTCCTTCCTTCCTAAAATTATTAACTTGATGATGTGTGGCTGCCATAACCACTTTCATCCCGGCTTCAGGCCAGAAATAATAATATTGATAAAACTCTAAGGGCTGAATGAGGATGAATGACGAAGGCCTTAGAGCAACACAAGGAAGAAAGAACACAAAATAATTAAGGGAAGACAGCTCCAGAAAGACGGAAGACCTTCCTTCCTTCCTTCCTTCCTTCCTTCCTTCCTTTCTTTCTTTTTCCTTCTTTCTTTTTCTTTCTTTCTTTCTTTCTTTCTTTCTTTCTTTTTTATGTTAAATGAAACAACTGGCTGGTGTGTGGCTGCCATAGCAAACTAGGAACCAATATCGTCCCGGCTTCAGGGACGCCAACCACAATGATAATTATGACTCTAAGGGCTGAATGAGAAAGGCCTTAGCACAGCACAGGAAAGAAAGAGCACAAAATACGAGAAGAGGCAAGCGACTACAGACAAGGGCCAGGGGAAAGACACGCAGGGCAGGGTCTTTCTATCTCAAACTATAGAAGTCCCAACTAAACAGACGGAATGGGAGAAAAGAAGAGTACGTTAGGAGAAGCTGGGGGAAGAGGAAGAAAGGCAGGGTAGAAGCAACTCGCGGTGGCAACAGTCTGAGCTTTTCTTTTCTTTCTTGTCATTTTTTCTTTCTTTCCTTTTTGCTTACTCTGTCTATGATGTGATTGTCTATCAATCGATGATGTGAGAGCTTTCCATAACAAATCACATGATCACCCGTATAGTACCGCAAGTAGCGGTGCCGTATTTCGTGGTTGCCTGTCGTGAACCCGGTGCTTCTTAAAAAAAACTATAGAAGCACTTCAGTAGCCCCAAAGGCAGAGCAGAACTGAAGCTGTTGCTGCTGTTATTGTTCTTGTCGTTGTTGTTTTTTAAAATGATCCTAACCCAAAGTGAACATGCGTGTATTTTGTTTAGGGCCTTCCATCCCGTTTCAGTACACCTACTTCGCGATCGCGGAGCTCGGCTTCATTATCTTAACCTTCATCTTCTTTGTCTTTTCTCCTCGCGGTAAGCATCAGGGGGTATTGGGTTTATCTAACATCATTTCAGCCCCGTGTTTTTGTTTGGAGGTATCAGTAGTGATTTCTTGTTTGTTTGTTTGTTTTGCTTCGTTTTTCTGTTTTGTTCTTTTTCGTTCTTTTTATCCCTTTTGTCCTGTTTTGCTTTGTTCTGTTCTGTTTTGTTTTGCTTTATGTTTTCTTTTACTTTTCTGCTTTTTTTCATTGCTTTTGTTTTGTTTTGTTTTGTTTTTTTTTTTTGTTTAACTGTGTACGGGGCTGGTGGCAGGTTTGGCCGCGCTGCGGCGGTGTGGTGGCTGGGTGGGCCAACGCTGCTGTCCGCACACCATGGAGCGCCTCATCCTCACGCGTGAGAGAGTAGACTCGCGCCTCGACGCCAGCCGCAATAAGGCAACAGAGCACACTCCGCACCAGACATAACACATCTATCTGCATTCGTTCATACCTGCATCATACCACATAAACGTACATACATAATATATACAATACATACATACATACATACATACATACATACATACATACATACATACATACGTACGTACGTACGTACATACTTGCATCCATACTTGCATACATACTTGCATACATACTTGCATACATACTTACATAACTCTCTCTCTCTCTCTCTCTCTCTCTCTCTCTCTCTCTCTCTCTCTCTCTCTCTCTCTCTCTCTCTCTCTCGTGCAGCCTGGCGCTTCCGACGTGTCGCGCAGTGATTGTATGCGCCGCTTGCCTCGCCGCTTGTCTCGTCTGGCGCTCTGGTGCGCTCTAGGCTGCTTCACCGTCTTCCTGCTGCTCTTCCCTGTCCACGACCTCATACACTGGGCTGTTGGCTGGTGGCTGGCCTGGCTCTGGTTGCTCTTCGGCTACACAGAGTTTATTCTCTCGGTGCGGCCTTCGATCGCCAGTCAGCTGGCAGCAGCAGCAGCAGCCACCACCAGCGGCAGCCCCGACCGCTGCGCCACCGGTTGTATGAGGCTGGGCGTTCGCACACCGGCGGTTCTGAGTGCGGTGGCGAAAAATCGACACTTGCTCAGAGAAATGGACGCCATGTTTGCCTTCTCCTCCTGTTTGCTGGTGTTTCTTCTCTCCTTCTTCCTGCGAGGCATTTGTGTGTCTCCGCAGCCCGTTCACTTCTCCTTCTACTACTTCCGCAACCAGAACCACCACGCGTCCATCTGCCCCCTCAATCAAGCGAAGCCCTGCCACGTGTACCTCACGCTGGCCGCCGACCTGCGCACCAGTGTGCTGCTCAACTACCACACCACCACGCCAGAACCTGGCGCCACGGTGGCGCGGGTCCGCCAAGTGTACCCAGTCAACGGCAGTGAGGTAGAGTACACGGGCAGTGCCACCCGTTACCGGATCGAGGTTGACCGCTGGGCCCACACGGTCCTGCTGTCTGGCCTGTCCCCCGACACCGTCTACTCCGTCTCCGCTGGTGAGGCGCTGACGGCGGCCGCTCCTATCACATTCCGCACCGCCCCGGCCGACCCCAACGCGGAGGTCTCCTTCATTGAGGGAGGAGACGCGGGCAACACGCCCGAGGCGATGGAGATGTCTCGACTGGCCGCCGCTGCGTATCCCCCGCCTCTATTCGCAGTCATAGGCGGCGACGTGGCGTATGAGAACAACTTTCCTACATGTTACCGCTTGTGGGACAAATGGCTGGCCGACTGGGAGCGGCTAATGGTGACGAGTGAGGGTCACGCTATTCCCATGAACGTGCTGGTCGGCAACCACGAGAGCAGTCAGGAGGCCTGGGGCGACTCGCTCGACCCCAGCAAGGTGACCTCGTATTTCCACCTCTTCGCGCAGGAGGAGGGCGCGGCAGTGGCAGACGTGACCGCGCGACGCTCCTACCACCTGCACATGGTATAACACTCTTCTATCACACCTACACCTGGTCACACACACGCTCTGGTAGCACCTGCACAATGGTACACTCCTTTACCGCCCGCACCTGGTAACACACACACACACACACACACAGACATACGCACTCATACTATCCGGCTGTTGTGCTGGGCTAGATCGGTCCGGCCGTGGCGCTCATCTCGCTCGACTCGCGACACGTCGTCACCTACGAGACACAGGTTCCCTGGGTCGAGTCCCTCATGGCCCCAGGCCAGCCGGCGGCGCAGGCGGCAGTGAAGCTGTTCACCTTCCACATGCCGCTCTTCAGCGAAGTGGATAAGCAGTTCTGCACGTACGGCGAGGTGGGCAGCTACTATGCCAGAGCGCGCGATGCTTGGGCACCTCTGTTCGAGGTCAGATCGACATATTACATGTGTACACATACCTTTTGTCTGTATGTATGCATGCATGTATGCATTTTGATAAGTCTTTTAAAATATGCCTATTCATAATATGTGTGTACGTGCTGCCTGCTGCAGCGCATGAATGCCACGGCAGCGTTCCAGCACCACGAGCACACCTTCTCGCGTACCAAGCCGCTCTGGCGGGCCGGACGCGCCGTGGCCGACCCGACGCAAGGTCTTCACAGCCCGGCCACACACATACACTCCACCGCGCTACCTTCTCAGCCAGCCTGCATGTGCTTGCTGGTTACTGCGGCTGTTTGGCTCTCGTGGTCTGTGTCACACGTATTGCGGCACGGCGCCAGGACAGTGCATGCGCCACACAGTGTGCGCTTCCAATAAGCTTGTGTATCATACTTATACATGTATACGTAATAAATTTATGTGGCAAGTTTTTTTTCAAGGGCAGGGGCTTTGGTGCTGTGGCCGGGCGGTCGGACCGGTCGGCCCATCTGTCTGATGGCGCCGGAGCGCCCGCTGGGCCGGTTGCACCTGAGCGGCCTCTGGTCGAGTCCCTCTGCTGTGCTGTGCAGGGGAGGAGGGCGTGGTCTATCTGGGCGGCGGCGCCTGGGGCGATGCCATCGAATACTCAGTCACGTGCTCCAAAAGTCCGTCCCGATTCCCCCTGCCCCCCCCCCTCACACACACACACACCCGCCCTCCTCCCCTGCTCTGCCAACTGTTCTGACACGCTATCCCTCGCTGCAGCTGACTAATGGAGGGTGCGTGTGAGGGAGTGTATGCATATGCGTATTGCTGCTGGGCGCAGAGCAACAGGAAAAAGATGCACGCGTGGGCCCATACGGATGGTTTTTCGAGAAAGTCAGCTAGTACGTCCCACACGCTTCCTCCTTCTCCTCCTTCTCCTCCTCATCCTCCTCATCCTCCTCCTCCTCCTCCTCCTCCTCGTTCTTCTTCTTCTTCTTCTTCTTCTTCTTCTTCTTCTTCTTCTTCTTCTTCTTCTTCTTCTTCTTCTTCTTCTTCTTCTTCTTCTTCTTCTTCTTCTTCTTCTTCTTCTTCGTCTGCTTCTTCTTCGTCTGCTTCTTCTTCTGCTTCTTCTTCTTCTTCTTCTTCTTCTTCTTCTTCTTCTTCTTCTTCTTCTTCTTCTTCTTTCTTCTTCTTCTTCATCTTCTTCTTCTTCTCTTCTTCTCCTTCTCCTTCTACTTCTTCTACACTTTCTTCTTCTTCTTCTTCTTCTTCTTCTTCTTCTTCTTCTTCTTCTTCTTCTTCTTCTTCTTCTTCTTCTCCTCCTCCTCCTCCTCCTCCTCCTTCTTCTTCTTCTTCTTCTTCTTCTTCTTCTTCTTCTTCTTCTTCTTCTACTTCTACACTTTCTTCTTCTTCTTCTTCTTCTTCTTCTTCTTCTTCTTCTTCTTCTTCTTCTTCTTCTTCTTCTTCTTCTTCTTCTCCTTCTTCTCCTTCTTCTCCTTCTTCTTCTTCTTCTTCTTCTTCTTCTTCTTCTTCTTCTTCTTCTTCTTCTTCTTCTTCTTCTTCTTCACAGAAACATACATGCATACTTATGTATATACATACATGTTATTCATAATACATTCATGCATACATACCTCTTCTCCCTTTTCCTACCTTCCCCCCCCCCCCTCTCTCTCTCTCTCTCAGCGATTTCAATGTGTGGCACGGCGTTGTTCGCCCATCGGCTGCGGCGACTGCTTCGCACGAGCTGTCCTTGCGTGCTTTCGGGCTCAGCAACCAGACCCTGGACAATTTGGTCCTTCTCTCGAAGGGCGTATCCGCTTGATATTTCAACCTTCATGCTTAATACTAATATGCTTGTCGCATAGATCAATATCGTCAATAGTACAGTATTAGTCTTCGAAGATAATTTCCTTTCCATTATTATATTCAGTGACACTGTAAGGCAAACTCTGTCATGAACCAAAATGATCATCTAAGCATTTAGTATCCAGCCACTGGACCAGACTGTCACAAATGTTATTGGCTCGGCCGGGGCAACTGAAGCAGGTCTGCAGAGTAGATACAGACTGATCCGATTTTGCAGATTCAGTTGATTCGTGCTCTGAGGCTTACTCAGACTCCTGGCCAGACTGTCATGGCGATTTGTGGACCGGCCGAGTAAGCACGACATAGCGAGAGTACTGTGCTGATCTCACCCAGGTCTCTCTTTCTTGCGCCGTCCCAGTTCTCCCTGAGCCCTTTCCTTGCTTCCAGCTGGTGAAGTATATGGCATTCGTGACTTTTTGCTCTTTTTTCGCTTTCTACAACTCTGCCAAATCTGCTCCTCTTCCTTGGTTCTGGGGAAGGGGCCCTCAGTTCGAAATGCTCTGCCTGATTCTACTCTGTGTGGCAGAGGACTCTCATTCCGACATTCTTTCTCGTCCTCTGGCAATTTAATTGGACACTCCCATGAGGATTTTCGTGGGGCTGATTTCGGAGTAGCCACTGCTGTGGACATATACAGAATTCATGAAGCATCAAGCTCGATTTGGCCCCTCCTCCCCTGCCCTCGATTTGGCCCATCTATCTCTTCCCAATCTGTCGAAACGGCAGGTGCAAACGCGATAGCTGCAAGTACATCCATCCGCTGCCTCCTCGGTAACAGCAGCAAAGGAAACAGGGACTGCTATTGTCGACCAGGACAGCTTCGGGGATCTGCTGCTAAGGAAAAGGAGAAGAAGGAGTCTGCTTCTTTTGCTTCTTCTGCTTCCTCTCCTTCTATGGAGAAGATGAAGGAGAAGAAGCAGCCTGCTTCGTCTAATTCTTCTGCTTCCTCTTCCTTTCCTTCTGAGGAGAAGGAGGAGAAAGAAGAAGAAGTCTACTTCCAGAGGAAGTAGCAGCAGTAGCAGTGTCAGTAGCAAGAGTAGTAGCAGCAGTAGCAATATTAGTAGTAGCAGTAGTAGTAGCAGTCGCAGAAGTAGTAAAGGCAGCAGGAAGAGGAGACGCTGAAACCTTTTGCTTCTTCCATTTTGTTCTGCTTCTTGTTCTTTTTTGAGGAAGAGGAAGCAATATTAGAAGCAGAAGCAGCAGTGGTTAAAGTAGTAGCAGCAGTAGAACAGGAGGCGAGGCAGAAGAAGCTGAAGGAGAAGGAGAAGAAGAAGTAGAGATAAGAGAAAGAGAAGAAGGAGGAGAAGAAGAAGGAGAAGAAGGAATAGAAGCATCACCAATAGAAGAAGTAGAGTCTCCCTTTCTTGCGTCTCACTGTCATAGCACTTTCTTAGACCCGTGCCCAAACCCACCTACTATCGTTGCACAACCTGCCAATGTGAAGGATACTGATCTGTTAAGTGTCAAAAATCTGTTGGCACAGGAAGTTCCGTGAAGGATGTTGCTATCACACCATCTTCTTCTTCTCTGATCTTATTATTTTCACCTCCCCCCTCTTTCTCCCCGTAGTCTGCCATCTCTCTTTGTTTACCCCTTGTTTTTACTTATGTTCGCCTATTTACATGCTTCCTTTTCAGCTCTAGAAAAAGCAAGCGCTTACGCTTCCCACTTATTCCTACAAGTGGCAAGTATTGTATTATTAAAAGTGTTTGCGTAAAAAAACGCTTCCATTCTATCTCCTCCGAGGCTGCTTCCCACTCAGCTCTACGAGTGGCAAGTATTTTATTAAAATAGTGTTTGCATAAGCGTTCTTCAATTAATTAACAAAAGTCGTTCAGTGGAGAATGACTTATTAATATAATAGCTTGTAAAAATATCAAGTCGCTAAGGAGGACGGTCGGTGAAAGCTGAAGCACGTGAATAAAACATGTTAGACAACTATTATTAATATAATGACCTATGATAGCAACGCTACGCTTCAAGCAGTATTACAGCTTTAATAATAAGAAAAGGCGCGAACAGGACGCGCCGCGTAATTTCTGACTGGCCGGATCGTAAGTAATGGCGGCTCTAACGACACCGCTGCTCTGATACGGCCGGTCCTGAACTATTAATTAAGATTATAGTTCCAACACTCCCCCTGAAAAAAAGTAAATTAATATGTAAGTTACTGCCGGTCCTATAAAAGTTACGCAATCTATTATTTTGTGAAACATAAGAAAACACAAAATCAAAACATATACTCCGATGATACCCTCACTCTCCGCCGCAGAAGTAATGTAGGGATTGGCTCAGTACCCTTCTACTACTGCCAGTGCGTTGGAAGAAAACCGTCGCGACTTTGTCGAAAGGTGTGCGAACATGTCTTCCCTTGTGGAAGATGTGGGGTAATCTTGTACTGTTCTGTGGAATGCTCAAGTTTGGGGCGTGGTCAGCATCGGGCCTTCTGCACCTATGGACGAGCATCTGGACATCTTGGATGTCTTTGTCCAATTTCCTGACAAGGGCTTGGGGCTGACGGTGTACTCTCATGTGGGGGCCAACGCGTTGTGGTTGCATCTTGTTCGCTTTCGGCGTGGGGAAGTGCCCGCTTTACCGGTTTCGGGGTGGGTCCGGCCGATGCGAGAAGATGGAGATCACGGACCTGAAGGCAATGATGATGAGAGTGGTGACAACGATAGAAGTGGAGACGACCTGGGCGATTCGGAGGGTGGCGGTGAGGGGCCGATGAGGACGGATTCAACTGGTTCGACGGTGGTGCTGGCAGCTGTGAATGCGCCTGTGGGAGGCCGTCTAGTGTTGATGTAATGCACGGGGGGGGACCTGATGCGGCGGCTGACAACGATCCTTCGTGGCGGCCGTTGTCTCTACACAACACTGTATTTCCATGGATGGAGATGGAGAATCATCTGGGGGAGTATGGGGTTGGAGAGGATGGCAAGGTGGAGCCGCCGTGCCAACTCTTGGATGACCTGTTGTCCTTGCTGAATCGGCAGAAGCTGAGGGCACCGGCACCGGGGGTAAGGGTTCCGGGGCTACCTGGACCGTGGGCGATGGATTTCATCGATGTCCAAGACTACAGGGTCATGGTACGCTACCAACGCTTGATGGTATGTGGTGCTCCGATTGGGTACGTTCCCAGCTGGGTACCTCCGCCTCCGGTTAGGGTTGACAACGGGCCGAGGGAGCATACCCTGCCGAGACCTTTGCCGACGTTGGTGCCCCTGCGGGCACAGTTGTCGTCGTTGGGAAGGGATGGGGGTGCAAGTGAGGTCAGACCTTCTAGCTTCCTCGATCTCTTCTGCTGAAAACCCGTCCTCAGTTATGAGCGGGGCTGATCCATTTTCAGGTATGAGTGGATCTGGCTATGGCAGAGAGGGAGGGAATGGGTTGGTTGGGGGGGAAAGCCAAGCTTGAGCCTATCAACGTGGGGGGTAGTGTGATTTACCGGCTACCGGACGAGCCTGCGGATCGGGAGCGTACGATGGACTGCATGGTTCGTGTCATGGGAGCGTCTGGGGAGTCCCTGCGATTAATGGTGGATGTGTGTCGAGCTATGGGTACGGATAGCGACGAGGAGGAGGGGACCGGGGCTTCGTCTGGGGGGCCTGCCAACGAACCGCCTGGGGGACCTGCGCCTGCGAGACGTGGAGAAGGCGGTGGGGGGCCTAGACAAGGGGAGTTTGTTAATGATGGACCTACGCTAAGCCAAATCCCTGGGGCGTTGGCCATGTGCCTGAATGGTGCATGGATTGTGCGGCTACAAACCATCATATTCCGGACGACTCTGGCCTGGCCATGGGGGTGCGGAAGGGACCTGATGTTTCTGTTATGGGACTTGGGGGGGTTCAAATCCTATCCGCCAATGGTGTAGCGTTACTTCACGGCACGAATGGCGTTGCTGGGGATTCATTTTTAAAATTGGACCCAGCTTAGGTAACTCCGACGGTGGAGGTAGGGATTGTGTCGACTGGGCAGCTACAGCTGAGGGGCTACTCTACGCATTGTCAAGGTGAGGGGTTCTTCGTATCCAGCAAACAGTGTACCTGGATTGCCGACGAGGATAAGTTGTTGGTTGGCACCTTGTCGCCTTCAACTTTGCGGTATGTGTTTACGCCTGGTGGACGAGGGGGTGGCGTTGGTCATCATTCAACGAGGGCTCAGGGCTCCGCGCTCTGGTCGACGAGGCCTGCCCCGAGAGCAAGCCATGGAAGGTGTCTGGTGCGTTTATATATGAGGTGTTTGGACATCGAAAGCAACGTGCAATGCGTCGGTTGATCCGGATAATGAAGGACAAGTGGGACGTGGTCGACCCAGCTAAGTTTTCGGGCTCTGGCGATGGGGGACGTTGTGTTGTATGCTGTCTGACGCAGACTACCTTCAAGCAGACATACCGGGGTAATCAACTTACAACGATGGGCAAGCCTGGGGAGGGGCTTAGTGGGGATTGCTCAGGCAAGTTCCCTAGGCCGGTTTATGGAGGATATCAATACTTCCAGTTGTTTGTCGACGACAAGTCTCGTTGCAAGTTCCGGGCGTTCCTTCAGAAGACGAAGGAGGCTGTGGTGGGCGTGGGTAACCTCAAGGCGGTGTTTGCGTTGTGTGCGACGCATGCACATCCTACCCGGCAGTTTCGATCTGATGGCGAGTGGATTTCTAAGGTGTGTGCCGACTTGCTACGGGAAAGGGGGATTATCCCTCTGCGTGGCGACGCGTGGGCGATACGACTCGAACAAAAACGCTGTGGCGGAGACCTGGCTGAAGCAGGTGTTTAGGGTGGCACGTGCACTGATGGTGGCACGATGTGCTCCTTACCAGTTCTTTGGTTATGCTCTTCTTTATGCAACGTATATTCTTAATGCGTTTCCCCACAAGGAGAACGTCTCCAGCTACGAGGAGTTTTATCGTCGTGAGCTACCCCACATCTCGGCTTGGCATGTCTTTGGGTGTCTGGCCTACAGACATGTGGGGACAAGGAAGGACACCCCTTTGACGGCTGAGTTGTGCGTGTATTTGGGCCCGGCCGTGGATACGTCATCCTACCTGCTCTGGTCGACGCTGAAGGGAAAGGTTGTTGAAGATAAGCATGTGGACTTTGCAGATCATCTCGCAGGGTGGCTAACAATCTATCAAAAAGGTTCAAAACAGCGTGAGCTGGTGACCTCATTTATCACGTCGGACTTGGAACAGCGGGCCAGAGCGATTCCGGAGTGGCGTACCTTTTTTGGGGAGGGGGCTTGGAATTTGCTTCGAGCAGTTGAGCAAGCTGGAGATGGGGACGCAGCTCTTTCGTATGACGACGTTCAGTACAGGGGTTTCGATGCTTTGGATGGTGTTGGTACTCCTGGTGCGGGGGACCAGCAGGCTGGTAATTTTCCGTGGGTCCGACGGTGGAAGTCTCGACACTGGGTCCGTTGGTCGACGGGTTGGGATCGGTGGGGCAGCAACCTCGTCGTGTGCTGCTTTTGCTCCGGCTACTGAGGTAGTTGTTTCTCAACCTTCTGGGCAGTCGGATGGGGTGGCAAAGGGGCCTGTGGTTCCGGTTTCTTCGGATTCGTCTTGTCTGGACGGATGGTATCGGGATTCAAGGGGAGTGCCTGTGGAATGGGATGGGGCGGCCGTTAGTCTGTCGAATGTTGTTGAGGGCAAGCGTGCTCGCCGTCAGACGGAGCCTGGCGATGCTAGGTGCTGTTATTGGATGATGGAAGTGCCTTCTCAGGGGGGATTCTCTCTCTCTGGTTAAGGCTGGTGATGCCTGTGCTTTCGGGATAGATACGGTTGAGCGACGGCCTATGTTGCTGGTGATTACGGTTCCTGTGCCTGTTAAGGAGGCCAACCAGTCGGAACGATTTGTGGAGTCTCGGTTGAAAGACATCCAGAAGCATTTCGATTTGGATGCGTTGCGATTGGTTCGTAAGGATGCGGTACCGAAAGGAACGAAGGTGGTGGGGGTCCGGTTTGCAGATTTCGACAAATATGAGGACGGGGAGTGCATCGAGCAGAAGTCTCGTGTGGCGGCGAAGGGATGTCAGCAGCGTCCTGGTGTCGATTGTGGTCCGACGTCAATGCCGACCCCGGATGAGCACGCGTTGCGTTGTTTCTTTGCGATTTTGACTTTGCAGCGTTTGCGATTGCAGAATGGGGATGATGTGTCGGCCTTCCTCAAGGCACGGCGGGATAAGCCGGTTTACATTAGGCTTCCTGGTTTGTATAGCCCACCGGGGTATGTCTATGAAGCATGGGCTGGAGTCAACGGGTTGAGGGATTCGGCCAACTTGTACTGGTACGAATGTGTCGATCCCTTTTATGCGTCGATTGGAATGAAACCTAACCCTTACGATCCCTGTGTGTTCGCGATGGTTGATGGCAAAACCAGGTTGACGGCTATGGCAACAACGCATGTGGATGATTATATTTTGGCCCCGCCGTCGGACGAGTTTTCGGATTGGTTCTGGGGACGGCTGAGGGCGCGTCAGGGCACCATCACTGTGAACAAAACTATTTGTGAGATCCTGGGGCGTGCGGTTACGCAATAGGTGACGAAGGGCGTTTCCCTGCAGGGAGTACATTCGCAACTTGCGGAAGAAGTACCGCGTTCGGATGGAAAGGAATGGACTCCGGTGGGCACGCCGTGGCTTGCTACTCGGGGGGAGTCAAAGCAGTCGGAGCTGAGCAAGTACGAGCCACCGAAAGTCTGCGGGGACTTGGGTTGGGTGAGGGCAGTCTTGTGGGAGATTGTTGGGCCTTTGTCTCGCCTGGCCGAGTTCCAATCCAAGCGCGATCGTTTCGACTACTGTGCGGCGGAGTGGCTTTTACGTTATATCCTCGGTCAGTAGGAACAAGGGCTGCACTACGTTTCGGATGGGAATAAGAACGTGATTGCGATTGGGAATGCTTCCTATGCATCGGAGTGGGATTACCGGTCGAGGTCGGGGGGCCTGGCCACGCTGGCGGGTGGTTTTATTGCGTCGTATTCCGAGAGGCAGCGTGTACCTTCAACCTCGACCAATGAGGCTGAGTCAAGGTGTCTGTCGACGATCTTCAATGTGAGTAAATCTATTCACAACTTTCTCAAGGAGGTGCCCGTTCACGAGTCGAAGTTCGTCGTATTGCTGAAGGGTTTGGCAGAAGAGCCTCCTACGATCTACATTGACAACTCGGCAACGGTTTTGGGAGCTAACACTAACATCTTTTCGAGACGTCAACGACCCTTGGAGGTGAAGTTAGCCACATCAGCCATGAGGTGAAGGAAGGAAACCTGAAGCTATACCACATTCGCGACGCGGAGAAATCGGCTGATATCAACACTAAACCGAAGAGTCTTGGCCCGTTCAAGGAGAAGCGTGACGCAATCCGTAACAGTACGTTTATTACGGGATCATTGAAGACAGTAGATACCCGTTTTTTTGGCATGAAACCAAAATAAGACTTTTGTATCTGAAGTATTATTCGGACCTTTACCAGTCAGTAATATAGGACTTAAAGGGGAGCAGTGATACATTCTTTCCTGTATCGTATTAAGTAATTCCTAGTATTAATAGACAGTCCGGTCCGGTAATTAATATTATAGGCAATAAGGATTATGGATATAGGCAATATAGGATCTGACTTGAAGTGTTTTATATTTGATTTTGATTATTAAAGGGTAATCAGTTCTCGTAATCTTGGGAACATAGAAAGTGTCTGCGATTGCTAGGTGACCGGATATTATTAATATCTTACTGCAATGTCGCAAGATCCTGTTCCTCGACGACAACCTCGTCTGGCTCGTCCACCGACTTGGTATGGAGCAACATTACATCTTTCCTCTTGTTGCCACATCGCACGCGCAGCGCGTCACACGCCAACAGATCATCAACGCGCAACGACAAGACGACCTCACGGCCCCTCTCTGGACTGAAACGTCATTTCCGTCTTCGCCGGCTCCGCCGAACTGACCCTCCGACAAGGCATCGCTATCACCATCGGCCCCGATCAGTCTTCCGTTAAGGTTTACGTCCCAGAAGAGCTGCGCCGCCCTCTTATCAACTACGCCCATCTCATGCAGAACCACGCCAAAGCGCCGACGCTCGTCCCTTTCATCAAGCAGCGCTACGTCTGGTTCCGCGCCGACGGTAAGGATATCATTGCACCTTGACGTCCTCGCCGCCCTCCGCGACTGCCACTTTCGCCAACTAGTCCACGCCCGACTGACCCTTAACCACTGCCGCTACTCATCGCTCACGTGGACACATCAAGGACAGGGCATCGGTCTCGACCATGTCCTCATCGGCATCCCCGGCGTTGCCCCTCAGTACATACTGACCATTGTCGATCTTTTCTCGGGATTCCTCCAATTTATCCCGTGCATCTCCACGTCCGCGGAAGAAACAGTGGAACTCATCCTCAACCGGTGGGCCTACATCTTTGGTTTTCCGGAATCCATCTTTTCCGATTACCATAGTTCTTTCGTTGGAACGTTGGCCAAACGATTTTGCAGCGTAGCCGGCCTCGAATGGCTCACCACCGCGCCCTACTCGCATCATCAACTCGGCTACGTCGAATGCCGCCACAAGGCCATCCGCACGGCCATCCAGTCTCTCCCCAAGGCAGAAAAGACCAACTGGCCCAGCATCATCCCTTCTCTCTCCTTCGCTCAGAACACATATGTATCTACAGCGACCGGCACCACCGCCTGGGAAGGAATGCTCGCCCGCAAGCCCCGCTGCACGGTGGACTTTTTCGATTCGCCGGAGATTGTCAATGCCCGCGCCGCCGCCTCCAGCGCCGCGCTCGACGCCTCACCGACACTGTCAATACAGTCGGCCGAACAGATCGCCCTGCTGAACAGCGCCCGCACCGCCGTCACAGCTTACGTCAGCGCGTACACCACCGTTACCCGCGCCCGGTCCGTCGCTTAAAAGAACAAAGGCCGCCGCAAGGCTGTCAAGGAATGGAAAGTAGACGACACAGTTTCCGTCTACCGCCCCAAGCCCTCCAAACAAGGCACTCCAGCCTCTTTCGTTCTTCAATTCGACGGCCCCTACACCATCGTTGAGCAGGTCAGCTCCAACTGCTTCAAGCCGACGCAAGCTGCGTCACCTCAAGACCAACAAGGTATTGAAACGCATCGACCGCTCACACCTCGCCCCGTATACTGCACCCACTAATGGCGTCGCCCCGCTCAACACAGTCGCAGTAGACGATTACGATGACGACTCAGTCAACTAAACCATCGGCGAAGTCGTTGCATTCATCGACCGCGATCAGGTTAAACTTGGCATCGTTTTGGATGAGGACCCAGAGAACGAGGAAAACGACCTCGTAGTTCACCAGCTCGGTACGACCTCAGACAAGAACCCTCTCTTCCGTCCCATTTACGAAGACACGAAGGATCAAACCACTATCCAGCGCTGGGGCAATCCTTTAGCTACCTGGAAGCCCCTTCTCTTCGTAACCACCAACGATCAAGTCGTCCATCGCCACATCGAGTGGCGCTCTCACTGATAAGACCAACAAAGACAAAGGCCGACTCCCTGCCAACGTTCTTAAACGTCTTAAAGGCCCTCTCATCACCGGTGAATCTTTCCCACTGCACATCTTCCAGAAAGGTAAGCAGGAAACATCGAAGGAATAGCCACCTTAACACTTTCAAGTGGGTTTTACTCATCGTACCGGCATCACCCGCCACAGCCCAGTGCTTAAAGCCTTTTCCCACTTGGCTCGCCATCGTCCCTAGTCAAGCTACGCCACGACCAGAGTATCCCTGTAAGTCCTTGATCGCCTCTTATGCCTGCAGGTCAACGATCATTCTCATCGAACCTGAACACCTCAGTGACTATATTGGTACGGCATAATTGGTGCATTAAATTTGGTTCATCTCGGCTGTGCGATACATGGCCACCCAGCTTCCTACGGCTCGACGTCAGCTCTCCGATATCAACGCATCGCTACTGCCTCAATTGTCTCAGTCCCGCTTCCGCATCCCGATATCCGGCCCCGGCTGATCTCCGTCTACAATGCGCTACACATCGACGCACTTCTTTTTCATGCTCCTCTTAGATTTAAAGAGACCCATCTATCTCATTTCTCCTTTTCCTTTTTTTTTCTGAGACCAGTCACTGACCAATCGTTAGTCACTCATTCTGTACGTAACTCTACTCAACCGTTAGGTCTGGGGGGGGGGGGGGGCAGCTGTCAGACCGAGCACTTTAACGACCGGCCAAAACCACTACCGTTGACATTTTACTGTTTTTGACCGGCCCGTTAGATTCTCCTCTGCACGACGTTTCGACTTCACTAACTACTTTTCAATTTCGTCCAGGAATGATTTCAAACAATTTAATTAAAGTCTTACGACAATTGCCAATTTCCCCCTTTCTACTGCCTTTTTCTCCGATTTCCCGAAAAACGCATGTTACGGTAAATTTGCGGACACGCAGTCAAGAGAAGGGAAAATAATATTTGCAGCACAATCACTGCACATCACTTCTGACTGTGAAAGACTTTTCTAAAAGCAAATTTCGGACACTTGAACCTACAACTTGGACTTGAAGCACTCCTTCAAGTGCTACACCAGCATTTTCAAGTGTTACGCAATACCAACTCACAATCTACGTTCAACAGCGATCGTACTTTGCAACCAAAGTCTGCAAACAAGTAGAAACTTACGTAAATAAACGAAGTGACCTCTCAGCTATTTACTGGTATTTCGCCTACTCTCAGGAGTCAGGACTTTTTGCAGCCATAGAGACTTTTAATAAGAGTTTGTTGTGTATTTATCCCTTGGGGTTGTATCCAAACTCACACGCCCAACGGCACAACTTGACCCCACTGGGTAACAGGGGTTTCGACCCACCTTCCCTTTAGCTCACCGTTCTCAGTCCTTCACCTTTTCCGGTTCATCGGGTCCTGGGGCATGAGC
Organism: Paulinella micropora; assembly: GCA_019918135.1. NCBI lineage: Eukaryota > Cercozoa > Imbricatea > Euglyphida > Paulinellidae > Paulinella > Paulinella micropora. Next base: position 204,792 of record WBZZ01004771.1, on the reverse strand, counting down.
CTCTTCAAGCTCCCCCTGACCCTGAGGCTTCTCAATTGCGCCGGTCTCGGTCACCCCCAATTATCCCTACTAGTGGCAAGTATTCTATCTGTAATACTATCATTAAAAGTTGAACAGCGAAAAAATTATATTTAATAGTAGTACTACTAGTCGTAATTTATGTTAGGATCTGCAGTATTTTTTTTTACGCAAACACTGTTTTAATAAAATACTAACACTTGCAGTAGTTCACTTAATTACTTAATTTCAAATGATATATTTTGTTCCTGAGGGGAAGTGTTGGAAGTAGGCCGTAGTATTACCGTCCAGGCTAATGATCTTCATTAATAGCCGGTTAAGAGCAAGTCCGACCGTATCAGAGCAACGGTGTCGGTAGAGCATTTATTAATACATATTAATATCATGTGATCCTGCCAGTCAAGTTACGTTGCGCGCTCTGCTGGCGCCTTTCTTATTGGCACGGTAGCCCGATATAATATATAACTTTAGTGATTTAAAGCTTTTGTTACGCAATCACTCTTATAATAGAAACTTGCCTTTCGTAGGATTGAGAGGGAAGATGAAGTGTAAGAAGGAAAGTTATATATATATATATATATATATATATATATATATGATATACAAAAGAGGTAAAAATGAAGCATTAAAAAAAAAAAAAAGTTGAAAAAAAAAAAAAGCTTAAGTACTGATAGAGTGTTGTAGCTATCATAGATTACCTGTATTATATTAATAATAATAGTCTAACACATTACGCTGAAAGACTGTCATTGAATTTTTGACGATAAGAAAAAATTGCTATATTTGCCAGTGACACTACTACTAGTCTGCGAGGCTGGTTTGAGCTATCAGTTCCCGCTTCATTATTTAAGTTTATGTATCTCAAATTCTGCCGCCATCCGGTTACCGTTTTAACTCTTTATTAATATGTGGCAGGATAATGCCGATGATATTAAAGCTTGCGAAGCATTCACACATGGTTCGTCTGACCTTGCACAACTCGGCCGACTGGAGTAAGTTGCAACGCTTGTTCATGAACGAAACCTAGTTTTCGCCCGGTGCGTATTTGAGAGTCACTTTCGTTTGTTCTGGTGTTTGGAGGCTCCACACGTGACGGTGTGTACTTGCTTTTGCCCGTGCTGCCATGGCCAGGGCCTCTTTCCCTCGTGGGCAGCCCTTGACCCGCAGGCCCACCCAGCATCACCGCCAGAGTGGAGCAATCCAGCCACCGCCAACAGAACACGGGGTCGGGCATGGCAGTAGTGCCACGCGACCACGAGCGAATAGAGAGCAGAATAGCAATGAAGGGCACAGAAAGGCGTATGAAAAAGCCTTCCCTAAACATGCAGTCCATGGTTATGGCACAAAAGAAGATGTTAAAAAACATGACAGAAGGGAGAGCATTCTAATGAAAAAGAGGTTACCTTGAAACGTTGAAACACCAGAAATGCGGTTCTACCTGTAAGCGTTGCTTTGTATCATTCAAGCTGTTAGTTCCTGTCTGGCCTGTACTGCTGTATTCATCTGTAACTGCATGTCCGTCGGCCCGCGCCGCTGCTGGCAAGGTCGGGCCGGCAGGGTGAAGAAGCTCCGCCAGATGAGACAGCCCTACTTTTCTGCCGTTGAGGGGCTGGAGAGGTCGCGAGTCTGCCGAAGCGACAGATACATAGTTAGATAGCTGTATGTGTGTAATGCGTACACCATAAGATACGCATGTATTAAGGAAGGATGCTATATGCATGCAGCATGTATGAGTGTATCTATCTATCTATCTATCTATCTATCTATCTATCTATCTATCTATCTATCTATCTATCTATCCATCCATCTATCTATCTATCTATCTATCCTATCTATCTATCTATCTATCTATCTATCTATCTATCTATCTATCTATCTATCTATCTATCTATCTATCCATCTGTCTATCTATTCAGCAATCCATCCCTCTGTGTGTACGCGTCCGCCCATGTTCTTCATGTATTCTGCACTGGAAAAAGTAAGTTTACATGCGCAGTAAGTAATTATTACATATTACACATAAAATCTTTGCATGCATATATTATGTATATATTTCTATGTATTCAAAAATAGGTAGTGTAGATTTATATACATGCATATGTATGCATATACATTGATTCGAGAGATATTGAGCACTGCGCATCTGACTATGTCAACTTTATTTGACATGAGAGCTATACTGAACAGACATTTGCCATGAACACCAAAACAAGAAACTAAAAAGACTAAAACAAGAGCCTTTCTCATATCATCCCAGACTACAACATGAAGCTC
>WBZZ01004771.1:162500-187500 GCA_019918135.1 Paulinella micropora | reverse complement strand
AATAATAATAATAATAATAATAATAATAATAATAATAGTGCTTCTCTGTCAATGGCTGATGCATTTCTGCACATGCGCCTCCATCGTCTCACCCGTGAGGGGAGTACGAAGAATTGACGATAGGCTCTAATGACACCCCCGCAAGGGCAGTTCCCAACGGTTCCAACACTTCCAGACGGACCGGTATGTTCAATGAAAATACTGGTGGCACCGACTGGAATCGAACTGGCGACAGGGCCCAGATGGTAGAACTTGACCACTGAGCTATCACGGTGTCCAAAATAATAAATTATTATTAATAATAATAATAATAATAATAATAATAATAATAATAATACTGAATAAAAATATTAGAAAAAGTTTGCATTGATTCAGTGAAAGTTAAAAAATTCTATTTATATTAATATAAGTTGTATAAGTATGAAAAAAATATTTCTTGATCGCTGTATTAAGACCGCATATGTAATTTCAATATACTACTGCTAGCGACATTCAAGTGTAAAATTTTTTTTGATTTTTCTGTTTTGAGTCAGTTTTTTAGTTTTGGTTGAAAATATTCGCTTTGTGTCAGAAATTTATTTTTAATTAAAAAATATATTTTAGTCAAAATCCTTGTTTCGATTGAAATTTACGATATTTAATGTTAATACTAATATTAATACCAACAGTGACCCGGCCGACTGTAATAATAACATTTTAATAGTTCTTACTAATTCTATCAACCGGGCAGTATTAGCTATTAGTAATCTCAATAAGGCGATGCCTGATTAAAATCTCGGGTTTGACAATGAAATTAAATTAAATTAACTTTACGTAAGGACAGTTTTATTAATATTATATAATAATTTCACTTGAAAAATTTATCACACATATTATTAATAATAGAGATAAGTGTGAAAATAACCTATTAACGGAAAACAAAACTGATTAAAAGTGTTATCAGAAAAAATTAAAACGTCAGAACAAAATGCAATGAACGACATATGTATAAATGAAGCAAACCAAACGACAAAAATTCATAAGCAATAAAAAATACTAAAACTAGACTGCAGGCATGGATAATGAAAATACGCTGCAAATCAAAACTTGAAAACAGTGATGAATCGAAGTTTCAAGTGTGATTGTATCGACGTAAATCTTTTTTGATTTGCTCCTGATCGGCTGATGCAATTCGTAAGGGTGACTCATCAGCATCATCACATCTTTGCATGTAAACATCGAGGGAAATGATGTAACTTGCTAAAACGTCTTTCTCCCAACGTTCAAATTCCTCTGCCGCTGTGCTTGGGTCGTTCATAGATTGCTTTTCTTTTTCTCCATGTAGCCAAGCAGGTCGATACTTTCCCGTATATTGGTTGGAACCTGCTGGGTGGCCCCAAACGTGAACCAGAACTGTGGATTCGAGATTAGGATCAACTGGACTTACTTCCACCTTAATAACCTTGCCCAAGCTGAACCTTTTCACTTTCTTCTTGGATTTGCGTTTGACTAGCTTGTTGTTGTCATAATCAACCCACTCGAACGCAATAAATGTCTCCTCACCAGGAAGCTCCTCGCCTGCTGCAACATCGCGGCCAAGCACTTTTGCAGTGTTGATTGAAGCAGCTGCACTGTCGCTGTCGCTGTCGCTGTCGTCATCGTTCGACTTGGTGTCATCGTTGGCATTTTCGTTGGGCCAGGCGTTGTCGTTGTCGTTGTCGTTGTCGGAGTCGCTGAGTGGCAATCGTAAAAACAAACGGGGCCAGTCGTTGTCGTTGTCCTCGGACGCGTCACCACGATCGCTGTCATCAGCCTGCAGCTGATCCTGATTTCGCTTCACAGAACAAAGTTCACAGGCTAAAAAGTCTGGAGGATTGTCCACGTAGGTGCAAATTTTGCAATATTCTAGCGCGTCCTTCAAGAATAGTGTGTCTGTATGTACGTACGTAATAGTGTGTCTGTATGTACGTACGTACATACGTACGTACGTATGTATGTATGTATGTATGCATGTATGCATGTATGTATGTATGTATGTATGTATGCATGCATGTACGTATGCATTTACCTCGGACTCCTTCTTACTCTTCATTTTGCGCTTTTTCACTGCGGCCTATATGTATAAAATATTATGTATGTGTGTATGTATGTATGTATGTATGTACATTGTAACCTTGCTAGACTCCTCATCTGATCCATCAATTTCGATTATTTCTTTCTTGATAGCCTTGCTTGTTGTGGCCACCGACGCTGATGCAGACACCAACGCCGGCGCAGACGACCACGACAGAAGCGAAGGTGAAGACGAAGAGGAAGATCTATACGAAGATGAAGACGAAGAAGACAGCGGAGGAAGGCTGCCAGAATTACCAATCGACACCACCAGGGGCTTCAGGACTTTGCGAATACCTGGGTGTGTCAATCCCTTCATTCGTTTTTTGCCTTTGCCCTTCGCACTTTTCTCTTCCTCTCTGATTGCTTCCACAGTCTCGAGATAAGGAACCCTGCGATTTTTTCCCCTTCTTTTCGCATCTTGCAGCAGGACCAAAGCGTTGCAGGATTCCCTCGCTTTCCTGTTCACACATACCATGATTGCAAATTAGAACATTGAATAAAATTGTAAATAAATCTAGATAGTGTGTGTGTGAGTGGAGCAGAGAAGGGGGGGGGGGAGGGAGGGAGGGAGAGAGAAAGAGAGAGAAAGGGAGCATTCAAGCGAGAGAGTGAATTGTTACTTTTACTGAAATCATCATTGATTTAGCCTCTCGCTCTTCTCGCTTTGCAGCGAATGCTTCTTGGCAGAGCTGTCGACCAGTCTCTATACATACATAAAAATTCAGTACAGATACATCAGTTCATCCATCTATACATACACAAGCACTGTCAGACATAAAAGCAGTTATGTATTCATACATACATGAATATATGTATATTTAAAAACATACATACATACATACATACATACATTCATTCATACCTGCATCAATCTTTGTTGCCAGTGTCTCAGAAGACAAGGAACCAGAATCCCCAGAAAGTTTCAATGCATCCGCAAAAATCTTCACTTTGCCCCTGAAAATATGAATGCATGTACATTGTATGTATGTATGTATGTATGCATGTATGTATGTATGTATCATTGTATTTTTGTATATGTATGTAAATATGTATGTGTGTATATGTATGTATGTATTATGTACTTCATCATGGCTCCTTCTGGCTTGATCATCGCGAGTTCCTTTTCTCGTTTCTTTGCTTTTTCGATGATCTTCTCCTGTTGCTTTTCCTACGCATAAATGTATAAATGTATGTATGCATGTATATGTACGTATACGTATACGTATTTTTTCTGTATATATGTATGTATGCATATATGTATGTATGTATGTATGTATGTATGTATGTATATGTATTGATGTATTATATTTAATTCACCTTATTCTCTATCTTCATTTTGGTAACGATTGCAACCAGGTAGTTTTTGCATGCATTTCCAGACTTCTTAATTTTTGCTGCCGCAACACAGCGTCTCACCTGTATACATCATTAATATATTACTAGCATTATATTGTACAATACATAAATCGTGGTATACGTATGTATGTATGTATGTATGTATGTTTGTATGCATGTATGTGTGAGTGTATGCATATATATGTATGTGTATGTAATGTTTGTGTGTTTGTCACCTGGAGGTTGTATTCTCCCCTGCTGGTACAAATGATCTTTTTGTTAGTGTCTGGGTCTTTGAGGTCGCCCCATCCACCTGCCGGCTCCGCCTTGCCGACGATGTTCTTCGCCCGATACTCTCGCAGCTCCTCTGCGATTTGCCCCAATGTGATTCTTGCCCTGCCGATCTTTTCAAACTCGTTTCGCAGTACAGCCTTCAGACCAGACGATTTCGTTCCTCGCAAATATTCTGCTTGTTTAGGTCCGGAGTTGAAAACTGCCGGGTCTTTCGCTGCAAAACAATCCAATGATATCAGTAATTAAGCTACTAGATTCTACAAAAAAGGTCGCATTGTGAAAAAAAACTGTTACCGATGTTCAGCTGAGTTTTTTTGAGGTCAGTGATATCTTCCAAGCCGTATTCCGCCATGCGATAAACGCTTTCATCCATATGTCAGAAATAAAAATATTACGATCATTTGTCGTGATGACAGCAGTGAAGTAGAGGGTGCCACTTGGTCACGCTTTTTCAATACATACCACCGGAGAAATCAAAATCATTCCAACGGCTCTCCTATTGAAAGTAGTATTTTTTACCATCATTCACAATTTCATCAAAATCTCTCTTCCTATTCATAGTTTATTATTCAAGACATTCTTCAAGACATCTTCAAGACATCACGATAATTAAAGAAATTACGCAAAATGACAAGAAATGCGAAAACAAAAAAACATTTTTTCTGTTTCAGCAAAAAGGCAATACAAACGGCTCTCCTCTTCATTTCGCAAACAAACAATACAGAAAGCAATTATAAGCAAATAAGCCTTAGTATAATTGTGTTATAAATTTGATTCCATTTAAGGATATTGATTTATAACACTTATAGAATGAACGACATTCCACAAAAGATTAATAAAGGAGGTGTATATGTCATGAACAACGATGTATCCCCACGAGTAGTTGTAAGGTGGGGAGAGGAAGACAAAATTAAAGTTAAAAATTTTTGTATAAATGGAAAAAGAAATAAAGAACAAGCACTAGAGGAAGCAAACAAGTTTTATGAAGAAAACATAAAACCAAAACACGAAGTCTGGAAGGAATACAATGATGAACGAATTAAGCAAAATAAACAACAATATAAAAATGAATGGAATAAGGAATGGATGAAGAAGAAATTGGTATGCGAATGTGGTTATGAAACAACCAGAGGATATAAAAAAAGACATATTGAATCGGTTTATCACGAATTAAGTATGAAAGGAATTAATCCTTCAAACGATGATTTAAATACAGAAAAAATAAAATGTGAATGTGGTTCAACTATAAGGATAAATGGGAAAGAAATTCACGAGACAACAGCGAAACATAAGAAATACATTCAAGCCAAAAATATTTGAAAATATTACAAATCCAACACTTCTTTTTTCTTTTTTATTCTTTGACTGCTCCGTATGTTTTCCGGTTTAATCTCTAATGATTTTAATAAATTAGAATTTTTCTTTTCCTTTGTAATTTGTTTTACTTCATCCGATAATTGCTCTTTCGGTTCTTCTTCTTCATGGTGCTCTTCAACATTAGTCTTTAATAATTCTGACGGTCTTACTAAGTCTTCTTCTGATAGAATAACCTTGAAGCCTTTACGGCCTTTGACTTTAAATATAGTTTTACTGAATTGCTTGTCACCTTTAGAAAAAATAGTTCTTTCTAATTCCTTTCTTACTCTAGTTCCTTTAGGGAATTCATTAATTAAAGGATTTCTGTAGATTTCCTGAGTGTTTTTTTCGGTTCCTTCAAAAACATTAATTGGTACAGCCTTTATTGTTGTATGATATGTTTTATTATAAGCATCAACAACCTCATGAATAATAGGAACCCATTGAAAATTTTCATTAAATTCCCATATCAAGTTTAATTCATTTCGTATTGTTCTAATAAACCTATCCACTATCCCCATTGTTCTGTGGTCACCCACTTGTGCTGTTCTATGTTCAATATTATTTTGTCTGAAGTATTCAGCGACTTGACCCTTAAACTCACCGCCATTATCTGAAGTAATTCTTTCAGGAACTTTTTTAGTAAATATTTTTTTTAACCCTTCCAAAACATAGCCTGTAGTTTTATTTTTAATTGGTTCAATCCACCCACGACGGCTATAGACATCTATAGCAACTAATCCAAAATTATAGTTAGCATTACCTTTCTTTGTCGCAACCTTTGACATATCCATTAAATCAATAAATACTTGACTTAGTGGTTTTGCTTCTGGTGATGTTATTGTGTTCCATATCTTAGCGGGCTTTGATTGAAAATGTATCTCTGCCACTTCTTCGAGTTTTTCTTTTCTCTCAGTCTGCTCAGGAGTTTCTTGTTGTTGTTGCTGATTTGTGTGCTTATTATCCATGATATATTATCAAAATTTTAAGAAACATTTTTCAATATCATTATTTTTTTCTTTCTTAGCACCACCAGAAGATTGATTATATACTTTTACACTTACACTGCTTGACTTTTTTCCTTTCCCCTTCTTAGGCTTCGGTTCTTCTTCGTCGCTACTTTCGCTTTCACTTTCTTCACTCTCTGGCTCAGGCTCGGTTTTCTTAATAGTCTTTTTCTTTGTTCTCTTAGTTTCTACCTTCGCTCTTTTAATTTTCATCTTAGCCATCTTTTCAGCGATAATGTCAGTAAAATCACATTCTTCATCGCTCTCACTGCTTTCTTCTGGTGTGTCATCTTGGTCTTTTCCATTAATGATATCACTAGCAACACCCATTTCAGCCATGCGGTTTATCTTTTCCTCCATCTCTTCATCATCACCAACATAAGCATTTCTACATTTTGCTAATTTCTCTTTCGCTATTTCAACCTTATGTTGCTTTTTACTCTTAATACTTTCCACAGCCTTACCCCAATTCTTACGACTTGCTTCTGCGGACGGCATTCCATACTAAGATTAATATATTTTAGTATTTTTTAATAATTATTGATATAATATGTCGCAATATAAATCATTCTTAGGCCTTAATGAGTTGGCTGTTGATAGTCTAGACATAAAAAACTTAGACCTTACCAACACTAATATTATTGGTCTGAATACAGACAGAGTGCCAGAAGATGCCGAACCCGTAAATCTTTATTTCACTGATAACCGCTTTGATACACGGCTCGCTTTAAAATCAACAACAGATGTCAAAGAAGGAACAAATTTATACTACACAGAGCAACGAGTAAGGGACAACGACGAAGTTAAAGCCTCAACTCAACACCGCTCCAATACAAGTAATCCGCACCAAACCAGTCTATACAATCTCATAGACACAAACATATCCGCACCAGTGGTCGGGCAATACTTAACATATAATGATGTAGATGGTAAATGGAGAAATACAACAATCGGCTCAATTGATACACTCTCTGATGTAGTCATTACAGCACCAATCGCAATGAATAGTTATCTAACATATAATTCAATAAACTGGGTAAATAAAACATTCCCGATAAATGTTGATGAACTCGGCAATATTAGTATGGGTGGTAATTTGAATATAACGGGAGTTAATTTACTAAATACCAAAGATGTTGATACTTGGATATCTGAGCATGAAGACAATAATGATAAAGTGTCAGCGGACGGCTCAATTAATACACACAGCGATGTTTTGATTACAGGTTCACCCGCCGATAACCAACTACTCATTTATAGCACGGGGCAATGGAGAAACACAAACTCACCTTTTCTAAGATTGGATGGTCTCGCTATGATGTTTGGAGATTTAAATATGGGGGGTTTTAATGTAGCAAATGTCGGTAATGTTGATGGTGTTGATGTTTCGGCTCTTGACACCGCAGTCGTTAAACTAACAGGCGACCAAACAATAACTGGGAATAAAACATTTACTACTTATGTGGGGGTAAAAGACTCAAATCCATTAAACACAGGCAAATTATTCTTTAATTATAACAATAATGTGGGCTCTATCTATTCGTCGGAGGCAGGTGGAGCAACGGGCTATCCATTATCTTTTGTAGGCTCGTCCATACTTTTTGCTCCAACAACAGGGGGTGGAATGACATTGACAAATAATGTTTTAAATTTTAACAGCACGACAGCAATCAGCGGACTGCCCGCACCATTCTACGACGGCGATGCTTCAACAAAAGCATATACCGATACGAAACTAGCAAAGGACGGAACGACGGCTATGACGGGCAGTTTAAATATGGGAGGATTTAACATAACAAATGTTGGTAATGTTGATGGTATTGATGTATCTACCCTTGATACCGCAGTCGTTAAACTAACAGGAGACCAAACCATAGCAGGAACCAAAACATTCAGCAACATAATAAATGCTAGTGCGGGGATTGATATGAAAAGTCAAAGTATAACAAATGTTAATCTTGTTGATGGTGTTGATGTTTCTACTCTTGATACTTCGGCCGTAAAACTAACAGGAGACCAAACCATAGCAGGGAATAAAAAATTTACTTCAACAATAGAAGTGCGGGGTGCTACTGCTCCAACCGCTTTTGATGGTATCGGTATTGCCTTTGATACGGCGACAAATATAGGAGAGATTGTGGCACAAAAAATAGCAACCGCGGCCTATTATCCGATACAAATAACGGGTTCGTATGTTGATTTATATGCGGGTGATAATGTAATCGCGACAGCAACGGGCACGACACTATCTTTAAACAATAGAAAAATTACAAATTTGGCCACACCAACAGCAACAACGGACGGGGCAAACAAAAGTTATGTGGATACATTAGACGGGCAAAATGTGAAACTAACAGGAAACCAAACCATAGCAGGAATTAAGACATATAGCAGTGGTCTTGAAATAACAGGAAATTCAACGAATGCGACAACAAAAGGAACATTCGTGGTTTTTAACTCCACAGCCAATATCGGGTCAATTGCTAGTTTGGATATGAAAACTGCAACATATTACAACTTTGAAATTTCTGCCAAAAAAATAAGTTTCATTATTGACGGGACGATTGTTGGTTGGGTAAATGCTTCTGGGCTAGATTGCAATAGTAGCAAAATAGCCAACCTTGGAACTCCGACATTATCAACAGACGGGGCGAATAAAACGTATGTAGATACATTGGACGGGCAAAATGTAAAACTAACAGGCGACCAAACAATAACAGGAATTAAGATATTTAATGGAACAAGAAATGATGTAAGGGCACTGAATTTGTTAAGCCAAGCCGATTTCAATAATGTTGATATCATTAATGGTGGAAATATAACATATAATGGGGCGAGGATATTAAACCAAAACGGAGGAGATATCTTTTTCAGTCAGACAACGGGTGATTGGCAGTCTTTCTTATATACTCTAAATACTGCTTCAAGTGGAACCGCGAACCAACGAGGCTACCTATTTACGAATGTAGCATCTGATGTAAAAGGGGCGGGACTTTATATTTCAAAACTTTTGGATAATAAAAGTGCTTCGTCAGACATTGTCCGTTTTAACAATGCTGGCGGTATGCGATTTTATGGTGCCTTAGATATGAATTCAAACAATATAACAAATGGAGGAACAATAACGGGAACAACAATTACTTCAACCGCGGGGATATCAACAACTACATTAACGGCGAGCGGATTAATAACGGCAAATGCGAGTATATCAACAACAACGGCAACCGCGAGTGGATTAATAACGGCAAATGCGGGTATATCAACAACGACATTGGCAACGAGCGATAAAATAACAACAGCATCTGGTAAGCCGATAATCATAGGCAACACAACAAAAGGAACAGGAGCAACTGGTGGCTTAGAATTATATGGAACGGCGAGCGACCCCGCGGGACCACATATACAGGCAATAACAACAGCAGATGTCTATCCAGTTTTTCAAATGTGGAATTATGCTCATAATGATATTAATTTAGGTTTTGATGCTTATGTGTCGGGAGGGGTATGGAAATCATCTTCTGCGACATCTAACTTTGTAATACAAAAAAGCACTAATCTTACTTTCTATTACAAATCAGGAGTAACGGTGGGAAATAATGTATCGTTTAATGTCGCAATGGAAATTAATACGTCGGGAGAGGTAGTCATCCCAACAGCATCCAGCGGTTCTTTAACATTAAGAAAAAGACCCGCTGCTACTTACGACCCACAAATATTTTTGAAATCGGGTGGATATACGAATTATGGAGTAGTTTGTGCATCAACTGGTTTGGTTCATGCTTGGACTACTTCAAACTCTTCAAGCGAGCCTTCTGGAAGTTATAATTATATTCCTCTCAATGGTGCTTGGACAAACTCATCGGACAGGAGGCTAAAATCAGATATTAAAACATTAGACTGCGGGGATTGTTGTGAGAAACTAATGAAAATAAATTGTTGTTCATATTATTGGAAATCAGACGAAAAGAAAGAAAAAAAGAACCACGGATTTATTGCGGACGAAGTTAAGAAAGTATTTCCTGAATTTGTATCTGAAAGTGGAATGAAAGCAGAGGATGGAGACGGCTACCTTGAAGGCATAACATACACTGACTTTATACCTGTATTGGTCAGCGGATTTCAACATGTAAATCTCCAACTCGTTGGAGATAGGGATAATCTCGTACATGTCCGAGATAGGGTGATTAATTTAGAAAAAGAAAATAAAACTTTACTTAATATATTACAAGATTTAACCAACCAACTAGCCGAAATACGAGCCGTTGTATATCCAACCAATGGCTAATAATACAACTAGACTTCACAGACCGCCGCCAGTCATTGAAATAGACGGCGAACTAACTCCAGAAATAAAAAATCGTGTTTTAGACATTTCATTGAAGAATGAGGAAAAAAAAGTAGAGCACGAATTGGAAGATAACTGGAATTGTTGTTGTATAACAAACAGACCGACAGACAGCCGACTTATTAAATACTTATTTCAAATGGGTATCATTATCTCCATTATAACCCTTTGTATCGTAAGGCTATCTGAAAAGAACTTACCTTGTGAGGTTGCTAATACTTATGTCGGTATTTTAACACTTTTGATTGGGATATGCCTTCCATCACCTTCTTCAAAGAAATGAACATTCATAGGTATGTATTTTATACCACATAGCATCCAATGTTGGATTTTCATTAAAATTCAACATATCGCACATTAAAGGCAGGGCTTCATCAAAACTAACACACCAATCTGACATTGGCTTATACACACATTTAAATTTAGTATCTATACCTTTTTGAATACAATAAACACAACTTATATTCTTTTTTTCACTTATCCGTGAGTAAAAGTCGCAGGCAGTCCGCGAAAATATTTTGATTATTAAAAAGTTTATCATCAGTAATATAACCATGACTGACTATAAATACCAAAAGATTATTTTTCTGAGCAATGATTTTGCTGGAGGAAGCAAAACATTTAATAAAAATATTCAAATGTCATTCACACCCACCAAAATGAATGTTAAGTTTATCCACTATATGAACGACCAGACCGAAACCAAAACCAGAATTCTTTACATGGATAGAATTGGAATTATTGGCACATTTGCGGATAGTAATATAGCAAACATTTCAAACCTCGGTTATAATTTGGGTGTTGTAGGATGGACTGACGGCCAATATACATTTAAAATCCTTGAAACTGACAGCGGAAATATTGACACAGGAAATTTAGCGGGGCGAATTGTTGTGTATTTGGAATTCGTAGGGTAGAATATAGGATGGAGAAAATAAACAATGTCAAGGTGAAACCTGTGAAGCAGGATGGAAACGGAGATAAAAAAGCAAAAGGTTATAAATTATTTAATGAGCCGTATGCCAACATATTTCTACTTGCTAGAAAGAAGAGCGGGAAAACAACAGCACTCTTTGAAATACTGAAACGGACAACAGACAGAAAAACCCGTATTGTTATTATCGCTTCAACCATACACAAGGACTACATTTATAAAGCAATGGTAAAGCACTTTAAGAACAGGGGAAACCCGATGTCGGTATATACCTTTCTTAAATCGGATGGTGTGAATATTATTGATTACGAGTTGGACAAACTGAATAAACCAGACGAAGAGCAAGAAGGAGAAGTAAAACAAGACAAAGAGGAAATAGAGAAACCACAATTTTTATACTTTGGAAAAGAAAAGAAACAGATAAAGGAGGCACCGAAAGAAAGACCAAGTAAGTATATTTCGCCAGAGGTTGTTTTTGTTTTGGACGATTTAGGTAGCGGATTGAGAGACAAGTCAGTGAGTGATTTGTTAAAAAAGAACAGACACTATAAATCAAAGGTTATTATGTCTAGTCAGTATTTGAACGACCTACGGCCAGAAGCCATAAAGCAGTTAGATTATTTATTAATCTTTCCAGCCCAATCTCAGGACAAAATGCACTTAGACTTATCTTTTGATTTTGATTACTTTCTTAAAAAGTATCACGAAGCAACAAAAGAGAGATTTAACTTTTTATATGTTTCAAGTGTTGATGATGAGTTAAGAAAAAACTTTGCTTATCGTCTTAAGTAAAAAAATAAAATTCGTAATTAATTATTTTTGTATATAGTATATGGTAGTTAAAACAACTCGTGTTGAAGTTATTCCAACAATCGGCAAACGAACTATTAACTCAAGCACAATGGCTGGAGGTAAGAAAGTATCTCGTCGCAAGAAGAAGCAAGGAGGCAAGGGGCAGGCTGGCGGAAAAATTAACTGGCAAAAGGTTGGGAAAACGGCTTTGGCTGTTAATAAATTCCTTCGTGATAACAAAGTAATTTCTAGAACTGCGGGAGCCTTAAGCAGTATTGGAGTTCCTTATGCTGGGTCTGTCCAAGCCACCGCTTCAAAACTCGGATATGGCAAGAGAAAGCAGAGAGGATGCGGTGCCCTTAAATTCTAAAAAAATAATTTGATATAACACAGAAATATTTTTTTGTTTTATATAATGAAAACGAAGAAACAGAAATTAAGAGCCCCGCGGGTTTATAGAAACAAAAGCGGGAAGCCGTATATTATCCAGAAGGGTAAAAAATATTATCTTAATTTTGGCAACAAAACAAATGATATGAGCACACTTCAAATTGTTAAACTTTTTATGAAATACTTAAGCACAAAATCTCCGACACGTAAATCTCCGACACGTCGGAGATTGGGATTTACACCTAAGCGAAAAGAAGACTTAAGGAAAGTCCAGAGTCTGTCTGAGATTGAGCAGAATACGAGAACAGCCATTAATGACCACTTAGACAAACTCAGGAAGGAGAAATACGAAAAGATTGATGAGATAGACCAAAAAGAGAAAAAAGCACAGGCGGATGCTGAAGAAGAAAAGAAGAGGCAAGAAAGAAAAGACATAGCCGATGCTAAGGAAAGGCAGGATGAGTTAGCAAGGATACACCGCAATGAACTATCCGATATCAAGGAACGACAAGAACAAAAAGACAGAGAACTAAGAAGGGAGCAAAAACTCATAGAGGATTTACAATACGAACAGCAAAGGAACCAAAGATTGGCTATTATGCCACCGCCACAGCAGTATCAATATATCATGCCACAACAACAGGGACAACCACAAGCCCCACCACAACAGGGACAACCACAAGCACCGCCACAAGCACCAGCCTTACCTGATTTAGGAGATGAAGCACCATTGAAAACAAAAGAGCAATATGAGGAAGAAAAAAAGCAAAAGCAGAAAGATATTGAAACACTGAAATTAGCAGGATATACAGATAAATTCATTAAAAAGATGAGTCTCAAAGACTTACAAAAAGCCAGTCAAGATATTCAGATGGCTATAGCCACAGCGACATCTTTAGAAGAACAGAAAAAGTTAGCAGAAGAATATAAAGAAAAACTTGAAAAGGAAAAAAAGAAAGCAGAAGAAAAGGGTAAGCATCTTGAAAATTTACAAATTAATCAATTTTTAATCTCTGGATTTTCAAAAACTTATCACCCAACCATTACCATAAAAGAGTTAGCACAGGCTTTAAAAAAGAGACTAGATAATGATGGTCATAACAAATTAAATTACAAAGACACTTCAAAGTGGATTATTAACATGATTAAAAGGTTTAATATTGATGTTGGAAGTGAGGTGAAAAACGTAAAAAGAAAAGAGGCGGATTATGCTAGATATGAAGATTATATGGGTATTACTGAACAAAAAGGTAGTGGAGCGAAGACATTAAATGAATTAATTGATAAGGTATTTTCAATAGCGAAAATAAAAAAATACTTAGCCCGCAAAGATTGGAAACACACAATGAACAAACATGATTTTGTAAATACTCTAACTAACAAAATGACAATAGACCCAAATGTAGCTAAACAAGTTTCAGCGGATTTAAATGTTGATGAAGGGATGCCCCAACCGCTACCACCGCCACCAGATGATATTCACAAATCCGCTCTCCCGTCTGCGACTACCGAGCGGTTTGTAAACATCGAAGGGGAGAGTAATATTGAAAAACCCATAGACGATGTTCATCAACAAACGAAAATGAGCGAAGCGAATGAAAGTGTAGTTGATGAATATCAGCAAGAGGGTGAGGGGCGCGGGCTAATGACTAATGAAATAGATGATATAATGAAAAAATATGGATGGTATCTCGGAGCGATAGCAAGTGATGAAATCTACAAACTAAATCCAGAAAAAAGAAAGCGATACGGATTTATTATGAATTTGGACAACCACAATCAATCAGGGTCTCATTGGATCTCCGTATGGATAAGTCTGGATAAAGACAGGTCAGTGGAAGTGTATGACCCATTAGCACTTTACCAACCAACTGAAGACTTTCAACAACAAATGAAACGACTAATTGACAAAAGCCACCCCGATAGTTATTTATTGATGAAGGTAAATCAAGTAAAGCAACAGAGTGATACTTCCTCAACTTGTGGATGGCACTCAATGAGGTTTTTAATGGAGCGAGCGAAAGGCAACCGATTTAAGTTTAGTTCGGGTTTCACAGACTTAAAAGAAGAAGAAGCGGAAAAGTTGAAAGCACAGAATGGATATGGTAATTTTGATACTTTTATTTGAAATATTATTTGTATGATATATCATGGATTACAAAGGGGGCAGGTCAAGTGGTATCTATTACATAAATAGTAAAAACAGAATAACAGGCACAGATAGCGACTTTACACACGAAATAAACTTAAAATCACTGGACAATCCCACACATTGTAAAATTCTTCATATCTATGTGCCGAAGTCGTATTACTCCGTAGCCTCTCCATATAATACTTTTACATTATCTGAAGACGGGTATGAGGCTTTAATTACGATACCTGAGGGAAACTACACAATGAACAATCTAAAAAATAAACTATCTGAGGTGTTATCCGCAGACAGCCCAAATAATTATACTTATGTTGTATCCAGTAATAATACCAACATAGAACCAGAGGACGGCAAATTAACATTCAGTGTGTCAGAGAATAAAGGTATTCAACCGCGGTTTATATTTGATGCTGATACACGTATTCACGAGGTAATGGGTTTTGATAGAAATTCAACATATTTCTTTGCTAATGATTTAATTAAATCGCCAAATGTAATTATTCTAACTGGTGAAAAAACTCTGTATCTTCAATCGGATTTGGTGAATGAAGGTGATAATCATGTGCTACAAGAAATATACACAGCAAACGAAATTCCTTTCGGCTCTGTTATTTATGATGGAAGCGGGTCTGAGTATGGAAAAACATTGTCCGCAAGTTCTAATAACGTATTTAGATTTTACTTGACGGACGAAAACGACCAAGCAATTAATCTTAATGGTTTGGGTATTGTTATGACATTATTGGTTTATCGTGAAACGAATTATTTTAGTTTATTTAATTCATTTTTCAATTTGTTAAAGGCGAGGTAATTTGTCCCTTGGGACAATTGTTGATAGCTTGCTATCAACTTAATTATTTTAATTTTAGAATTATTTATTTTTTCTATAAATATATTTCGTGTATTAATCAACTTACACTACTTCAAAAACAAAACAAAAAATGCCTGTCCAATACGGAGGAGAACTAGTCCATCAGACTAAGGAACTGCTAACTGGTAAGTATGAATTGAACAAACTTACCAGCCGAGAAGGGTCGCAAACTATCCCACTTACTACTGCTGGTGGTATGGAAAGCACCTTTGAAATTCCTACTCGTCCTTTGAACCTTGCGAGGTCGGTGTTGCGATTTACTTACACTCCGACTGGTGCGGGTGCTGGACGCTTCAATCGTATTTATATGGATTGTCTGTCTATGATTAAAACTATTGAACTGCGAAGCCGAAGCGGGCAGTATTTGTGTAATCTTCAGCATGTGGGTAATTACACTAAGGTGATATGGAAACCAGAACTTAAGTATGAAAAATTTATGGCACTTGAAAACCACGGGGCTTATGATGATGACAAGAAAACAGGTAATTCTGGTGCTATGCTTCAAAAGTGTAATGCTGGAAAAGTTGAGATAGGAAGTGTAGCAAATAGAGCAACAATTACTGCTGCGGCGAATACAGGCGATCTTAAAACTGCTGTTCAATTATACTACAAAGTGCCAAGTGTGAATGCCCGTCGTCATAATGATACCGCTCTTGCTGATAGCAGTGCTGGAGACTATAGCCTTGTTGATGTTCCTTTCGAGGAGGCTAAGTATTTTGAAGGTGGAGCTGATAATGGTGCGGACCCTGTTATCAGTGTTAAGTTTCCTTTGGGTATGCTGTTTGGAACTATTTTTGAACTGGATAAGACTATCGGTTTTAACGAAATTTTGGATATGCGTATTGTATGGGAGAGTACCGCCCGCACTTCATTTTATGGCACTGATGCAAGTTCTATTTCCACTGGTGCTGCTGCTACTGCCACTGGTGCTATCGTCTCAAACCTAAATTTATTCCTTGCTATTGAGACTGACCCAAATGTCATCCTAGGTGTCCAGCAAAAGATTGCGGGTGAAGGCTTTCCTTTTAAGATTGAATACCCCATTGCTTGGAAACAAAATCTTCAAACATCGCAACAGAACTATGTCGTAAAAATGAACCGCTCGCAGGGTGAAAGAATTCGCCGTATCTATACATCCGCCTTTCACAACACTGAGAGTTCTAATACTTCTTTTGATAATAGCAACTTGCCTGCTGGTTATGCTGCTGGGCCTCCAGTCGTAAAGGCTCAGGGGTCTAAAATTCAGACATATTACACCACCCTTGATGGAAGTCGCATTCAACAATTTGACATTAACACTTCAAATAATGAAGACTATATGCTTCTCAAGGATAAGTTGAAGGGTAGTGCCATTTTGAATTCAAATGTGTATCATTACAACTGGTTTCATGTTGATACTTGGGACAACAACCGCCCGCTTTGTGATAAGGATACTGACGGGTATGAGGTGAGTGGTCTGAGCCTTGATACTGAACGGCGATGGGAATTTGTCTCAACTACTGCTGGAAACAATCTTAACCATTACACTTTTGCCATTCTTCAACGAAGTGTGCTTGTGAAGGGAATTGAAATTCTCATGTCGTAAGAGGCGATTATTAATTTTGTTAGTTAATTTTATTTTTTTATTATTAATATATAATGTCCCACCAACGAAATTTGATGGCACAAAATCCTAAAGGAGAGTTCATTAACCTAAAAGTAGGATATGATGGACATATTGATAATATGAAGACAGCCTTCGGCGAAACAACAACTGCACAATTAACACCAGTATTATAAGAAATCTTTCCATATACCATTAATACTAGGATATGGACAAAAACAGAAACAAAATCGTCTGTGTCATTTTTGGATAATATGGCTGAATTGAAAACAACTGCTAATGCGACGGCGGATGCTGGATTAGTAAGTAAAAGGAGAATAAAATATAGAACTGGAACGGGTGTACTTGCTCGCTTTACTGCTCTATGGACAACGGATGATACAAAGGATTACTATTCATTTATTGGAATAGGAAATGACCTTAACAATGGCTTTTATTTTTACAAAAATCAAGCAGGAATGAATATCGCACATTGTTCGGGAAATGCTGTAGATTATATTGACCAAGTTGATTGGGACGACCCTTGCGATGGAACTTCGGCTATGCCTGCCTTAGATTGGAGCGTAGGAAATGTATTTCAAATTCAATTTCAATATCTCGGATTTGGTGCCATTAAGTTTTCAATTGAAAATCCTGAGACTGGTGATTTCCAACTAGTTCATATGATTAAGTATGCGAATGATAATAATGGTGTAAGCCTGCGAAATACGACATTACCCTTTACAGCCGTAATGAGAAATGATGCAAAGACTGGAATACAAATTCTTAAAACGGCGAGTGCTAGTTTATTCGTTGAGGGGTCAAATACTATTAATACAAGTATTACAAATACTGCGGAAGGAGACGAAAAAACAAGCACCACTGAAAGCCCCATTTTAAGCATCAGGAATAAAGCACTATTCAATAATAGCCTCACCAACTATTCAAATGTCTTTCCTTCCTTGGTAAGTATTACAAATGAAGATACTAAGTCAAATGTCGTCAGAATGGTATTGAATGGGACACTAACAGGGGCTGGTTTTGCTGATGTTGATGCCACAACTTCAATCGTAGATACAGACACAAAAGCAACCGCTATCGCCAACGGAACGACAATTTTTAAGATTTATGTAAATGCCGCCTCAACTCAACAGATTAATCTCAGAACTTACGATATTCAATTAACACCGAACGATGTTTTGACATTCACACAGAAGGCTGTGTCGGCAGGTGCTGGTAGCAATATTAATGTTATCGCTAACTTTATTGAAGACCATTGAAGCAAAAAAATTAATGAAAAGCGATGTGGATATTTGCAAATTCACACTCCCGCTACCACTCCCGTGTGTTTTGCAAACATCGTTTAAAAGTAAATAATAAAAAATAATAAGCGGAAAACGATGTAATATCAATTATAAATATTTTTTTACCGCATCTTTGTTATTAAAATAAGGTTGTTGAATTAAATATTCAAGGTATGATTTGTCAATCTTAGCAACATCTTCAATTTTCATTTTTTTATACTTACCATATTGAAGAAAAACATCGGTTTCACTTTGTGCTATTTCTTCGCCGACCTTGGCCTTTATTTCGGTGATACCAGTCTCTTTTAAATCAGTCTCCTTAAAAGGTATTGTTGTTTTGGAGGTAGTCCAAAACAACGATTTGCTCGGCTCTTCGTCCAACACGTTTTCTAAAGGAATAACTACTTTCACATTATCATCTCTTGGTTTATATTGCTCATAAAAAGAAACAATGTCGGGTTTAGTCCATTTAATAGTGGGTTTCTTAACTTCGCTGTCAATGTTCCATTTTTCAATTTCATTCAAGTAGTCCTGCTTGGTGCTCAGGTCTGTCATTGATATATATACTACAAAATAATTTTTATTAAATGTATTTTTTTACTTCACTTTTAATGTCGGTAAATTTCTCAAACCACGGCTGTTTCATAACCCATTCAAGATATGGCTTATCAATAACCGCTATATCTTGAATTTTCTTACCTTTATACTTACCAAATGGAAAAGTATCCTTTGGCTTGCCAGCCCTCGCATTTTCAATCATTTGGATTTCGTCAGTAATTATCTTTTTAACATCGGTAAGAGAAAATGTTTCTTTTTTATTTTCAATAGAGAGTTTCTCAAACTTCTCGCATAGTCTGGTGAGGGTGGTCATAGTATAGTATATGGTATATATTTTATTAAAAAAATAAATAAATAAAAAAATTATGAAGTTTAACTCCATAACCCATATCTCTATCTCCGACATGTCGGAGATTTACGTGTCGGAGATTACCTATATTGTTTTTGCTATACTAAACATCCTTAATATCCAAACGGCCGTGTTTCAATCGCATTCTCTACAATTCCGATAACTTGTCTTTTCGTATATGTAAAACTAAATATCTTTTCTAAGTACTCGCTTGTTATTCTTTTCTTTTGTTTGTCCCGTGTTATCTTGTTATTCTCTACTATAACAACTTTGCCAGACTTCTCAATTCGCTTAGCAATCCTTAATTCTTCCTCAGTCTCTAACAAGTCCGCCAGTTCATTTTTACCCTTCTCAAATAAATCTGTGTTTTTAATACCAAGCCCGCAACTGATTACACTTAACATATTAGGTAAGTTTAAGGCCTTCTTCGTCTCGTAATTCATACTGAAGCCCTTCACTTTCATACTGGCTTTGCCGTTATCTAATAAGTATCCGTAGCACTTTGCCCCGCCTCCAACGAAGGTCTTTATCTTGGCTCCCTTTAATTCATCCGTCCAGTCCCCGAGTAGTTTGCCCGTCTTTACATCATCTTCGCCTTTCGTCAGGTCTGTGGTATATATTACACTATCCGTATCGTGGTATAGAATTCTCCTGCCTAGTCTGTCCATCATCTCATAAAGTCTCATTCTCGCGTGGCAGGTAGTAAATAGAGCAACTACAATATTTGTCTTAATCGGGTCGCTGACCGCATCCTGTTTTAAATCATAACTGGCCTCTATTATTTCGTCGTTGATTATGTTAATGTTTATGTTATCCACTGATTTATCGTTCATTAGTTTGTATAGGGTTTCCTTATCCCTTATCATTTTGTTTTGTTTTTTGTTCTGCTTCTCTCCAAACTTACCCCACAAGGAGTTCAAGCACAACTTAGCCACCGCACGGCGACCTGAGTTTTCTTCTATTTTGTTTTCATCCATCTTAACACCCATTTTGATTTCCATACTGCTTATGTAATTTTGTTTTTCCTCGGCCGTATTGCATCCTGCTGGATATCCGCTTGATTCCTGCTTAACCTTCAAGAATGTTTTTATGTATTCCTTGAATAGGCTACTGCTCTGTTCTTTCCAGTGCCATACTTCATATACTTTCATTAACTTATACCCTTTATCTAAGGCCTTGTAAATTTCTGGAGTTGCCCAAGTTCCTGTTATTGCCCGCTCATTGTCGGTGTGCTTGCATTCTCCGTGGTGCTCAGTCATCCCGCACTTATCGCATAAGTAATACATCATCTTGCCTCTGTCCGCTTTTGGTAAGACTGGGTGTAGTAATCCTCTCGGCGGTAGCATCTTAACCTTAGCCACTCCGAAATATTCCTTTTTTCTTATTTTGTTTCGCATATCTTTTCGTTTATCTCCGACATGTCGGAGATTATCATCATTTGGTCTGATGATTTCGTGGTGCCCGCTAGGGTAAAGGTCATAGTACATAACGGTCGGATAGAGTGAGCATATGTCAATGTATTTCGCGTATTCGTCGCTGTGTCGTGATTTCCAATACAATGTTAAAGCATTCGTTCTACCTCCAAACATTGCTTCTCGTGGGTTTAATCCTTCTTGTTCCATAATTCGTTCGTTGGTATCCTCGGCCAGTCTTTCACTGGTTTTCATCAGGCTCCAATCACATTCCCAGACACTTATTACTTTTACCTGTTGGCTCAGTTGTTTTTCTCTTCTCATTGTTTCCTTGTATAGTTCGCCCATAGTCTTATTTTTCTTGGCATTCATTGCATTGCCGTTCCAACACTTCTGACAGCCGTGCCAATGACACCCGTAAAACTCATAAGCGGTTTTGTTTTTCTCATCCCAGCCATCTACATACACACGAGATTGCCCGAGTTGAAACATTTTTTCACCTCCGTTGAATGCGTGTTTAATATCGGTTTTGTCTAGTCTGCTTCTGTAGGCTAACCATTCAACACAAGCCCTTGAAGCCATCCTGTTTTGTTTTTCCGCTTTCAATACCGCAATTGAATTAACAGGCATAAACTTAGCACGATACAGAGCCATAACACAACTCGCAATAGTTGTATATTGAAAAGGGTCAATACCGAATTCAAGAAACTGCTTTCTAAAATCTATACAGCGCTTTCTAAGTATATCAACATCGCTATGACAATACTCAGCGATTTCCTTCGCCATATCAAAGTGGTTGTGATTATTAACCTGTTGTTCATACCATTCTAAAAACTCCTTTCTCTTATCTCCTCGCATAGTGTCGTAGCCGTAATGTTTCTTGTGTGGCATGAGCCCAACATAGTTTTTGTTCTTGTCTGTGTTGAAGAAGTGCGGAAAGTATCCTTTCTTAAGTTCCGTTAGTCCGAATGTCTTTGGAAAGTCAGACAATGGCATCGTAAGGAAACTCAAACTATCAATGAAGCGGTATTTCTTATGTGTCATCATCATTATCTTACCGCCTTGGTAAATGACAAATGGTGTCTGTTTGTTATCAACTAGCCATCTAAGGATAAACTGACAATCATAACCGCGGGCATTGTGTGCGATAAAGGTAAATCCGCTGTGTTTAGTGTCAAAAGCCCAATTACAAAAGTCTTGAATGTTCTTATGAATGACTGGCTGTTCCTTAGCATCGTAATACTGACTTTCAGCATAATTTACAATGTGCTCGCCCGTGTCCTGTGTCGCTTCAAAGTCAAAGAATATGTATTGCTCTGACGGCGGTAGGATTTCCTTTTGGACTATTTCACATTGGTGCTCTGGTGGTTTCAGTTCTTTACAATTACGGCATTTCGCATATCCGCATTTGTGTATGTCCTTCCTTCTGTAATTAAGACCGCACGATTTACATTTCGCTTTAACATCGCAGTTTGTCTTCATGTGATTATTAAAGCATTCAGTATTTGGAAACTTTCTATTACACTTCTCACATTCTTTCCACTGGCTCTTGTCATTTATTCCCTTACAACCCTTGGTTTCACAGATACTACATTTGGCTTCACAGGCATGTCTTTCCATATACCCTCTTAGACATAACTCACAGAAATTCTTTTTTCCTAGCATTGACTTCATATTGGTTATGGCATCGTAGTGCCCTTCCGTTTTTAGAATGTAAAGGTTTGTCAGCCGTTCGCCTTTCTCATCTACTAAATCAGTCTTATAGACGATTTGGTCAGGAAACTCTACAATAACCAAATTATATTTAATGTGCTTAGCAAAGGTATCAATTTCTGGGAGACCGCACACATCCTTAACAACTTTCGCTTCATTATGCAAATCCTCAGCCATTTCCTGCTGTATCTTTCGTCCCATCATTATTGTTTTGTATTTTTGGTGTTTTTCAATTTTTGCTTTTACTACAACGATTGCTCTGGCCAAGCATAAGTTATCGCTATTAGTAATACAGATTACTCCTTTCTTTCTATATACATCAAGTTTGTTCAAAACCTGTAGCCTTGCTCCGCCAGTAGGCATTTTAACAGATTTCAATACAAACTTTAATTTATCAAAGTTGGTGTCACTTTCATCCATATAAAGACTTTCGTTGCTTTGAAATATTGACGACAATCTTTCTAAAACTTTTTCAACCGAGATTTCGTTGACATAATGTTGGCCTGTAGATACTTTGCCATAATAATCTACAAACTCAATACCTACATCAACCTTATCTCTTTGACCCTGTCGTTTTAAAAAGTCGTTCAATATGATTTCAATAAATCTTATTACATCTCGCATAGTGAAAGACCGAAAGTTTCCATTCAACAAAACCCTGTAAATACTTTCGTTTATTCCAAGTTTGTGTTCCTTTCTGTCGTCTCGCTTGATTTCGTAATTGCCACAACGCATCAAGTCTCTGACATTTTCCTTGATTTCTTTTTTCTCTTCAATCGTAGGTAAAGGTGGTGCTATTGGAATAGCATAGTGTTCAAAATACACAGCACCTCTTACTTGGTTCAAGTAGTTTTGGGCTGTCGGTGAATCTATCTTATATCCCCTTACCTTCGGTTTGATATATAGCACATCCCGACCCCTGACAGACTTGATTTCGTAATTTATCTTATATTCCCTTAATCTATCCAACCTGTAGACTTTGCAGTTATACGTGTGTGTCTCCATGTTTGATAAATATATCTAAAGAAATATAATTTTATAAAATTAAAATAATTTTGCCGTCTCAAATGTGTGGTGTGTCCTGTGTCCTTGTGTGCCTCTATATAATGGTGTGTCGTTGTCTCTAACATAAAATTCGCCCATACCCCCGTCGAAATGATTTCAATTCCGACTGCGTAATTGTTGTACGGCTATGCTATGCTAGCAAAACCCATAAATCCTATTAATCTTTTGTCTTTCCAAGATAATCTCCAACGTGTTGGAGATAATTTACTTGCTATATCCTGAACCGCAATGGCAATTATTTTCTATATAACCACACATACTACATCTTTCGTCTTCTTCATTCCTATCTCCGACATGTCGGAGATTATTGACTTGTTCAACCTTAGATTTTAATAACTCTACGTTTTCTCTATGCTTATTAGATTTCTTATGTTTATATTTACTTCCATTTGTAATCTCTGCTCCACATTCGCAAATATAACTTTTGATTATCAATTTCTTGATTTTTTCATTTTTAATTGCTTTTCTTTCACGTTCGTAATTTATTTTCCATTCTTCATATTTAGGTATTACAACTTCTTTATGATATTTATTTGCTTCTTCCAATGCATGCTCTTTTGATTTGCCTTTTCCTATGCAGAAACTCTTACACATAACTTTTCCTCCTTCTCTCCATTGAACTTTCACCATAGGTCTTTTTTCATTATTCTTAACCATTACGCAACCTTTTGAAATCCTGAACGTCGTCATCCTATATATGTGTCTTTATAATTATTTAAATAAAATTTAACTTGTAAGACTAAGGCTTATTTGCTTATAATTGCTTTCTGTATTGTTTGTTTGCGAAATGAAGAGGAGAGCCGTTTCTATTGCCTTTTTGCTGAAACAGAAAAAATGTTTTTTTGTTTTCGCATTTCTTGTCATTTTGCGTAATTTCTTTAATTATTGTGATGTCTTGAAGATGTCTTGAAGAATGTCTTGAAATAATAAACTATGAATAGGAAGAGAGATTTTGATGAAATTGTGAATGATGGTAAAAAATACTACTTTCAATAGGAGAGCAGTTGGAATGATTTTGATTTCTCCGGTGGTATGTATTGAAAAAGCGTGACCAAGTGGCACCCTATACTACTCAGTGAGGTGCCATAGTTCCGAACTTTATCTTGGATCGAAATTGCTTTCTTTAGATGCTTTGTTGGTTGATTATGACCTGTACAAGAATAGAAAATTTCGATGTTAGGGTTAGGGGTGGGCCCTTGAAAATTTCAAAAAGAAATTCGTGCGTTGCACAATGGATTTCGTTAGTGGTAGAATCTTGCAACCACTTTAAACTGTAATTTTTATTTTTGATACTAATATTTCCTTGCAAGCATCTCAGACTGTATTTTTTGCCCCCATTGGTAGATTCTTACCGTTATCTTACACGTGTGTGCACAATATAATTATCAGTGTTTGGTCATCCTTGCGAGTGTCAGGCCTCAGCTGTCTCTGAATATAAACTTTGAAT
>WBZZ01004771.1:155000-160000 GCA_019918135.1 Paulinella micropora | reverse complement strand
TTTTCATATTCATTTTTCACATTCATTTTTCATATTCATTTTCCATATTGTTCCATATTCATTTTTCACATTCATTTTTCATATTCATTTTCCTCATTTATTTTTCATAGTCATTTTTCACATTCATTTTTCACATTCATTTTTCATATTCATTTTTCATATTCATTTTTCATATTCATTTTTCATATTCATTTTTCATATTCATTTTTCATATTCATTTTTCATATTCATTTTTCATATTCATTTTTCATATTCATTTTTCATATTCATTTTTCACATTCATTTTTCATAGTCATTTTATTCATTTTTCATATTTATTTTTCACATTCATTTTTCACATTCATTTTTCACATTCATTTTATACTGAATTGCACATCGTCTTGTATATATAATCACATAGATCTTGAAAATGTTTTTACTAGAATGTGACGTACTGGAAGGCGTGGTACTGGTTGGGAAAGTTGCAAGGAGCACATCCAGGTCCACCGCTTGACTGGTCCACGGACCGATATCCAGTGCATGAACCAAAAACTTTCTAAACGTAATTTGCATATTTTTTACAGGACTCCATGGTGGGCATCGTTATCAAACACTCACACCCGAAGCCCAAATCGCCTTGGAATGGAGCGTGTTTCTTCTATGGGAAGCAGGTAGTGCAAATAATCTGCTCTCTCTCTCTCTCTCTCTCCTCTCTCTCCTCACTCCTCACTTCTCTCCTCTCTCTCCCCTCTCTCTCTCTCTCTCTCTCCTCTCTCTCTCTCTCTCTCTCTCTCTCTCTCTCTCTCTCTCTCTCTCTCTCTCGCTCTTGCTCTCCATCTATCTATCGGGGCTTAGTGCCCATCTCCAGCCCGCTACCCAGTCAGTGACACCCTTGGGTGACGGAGTGGAATGGATGCCTATGTCCTCAGATATGCAGTGCTAAAAGGTCAAACATATCTAATTCTATCTATCTATCTATCTATCTATCTATCTATCTATCTATCTATCTATCTATCTATCTATCTATCTATCTATCTATCTATCTATCTATCTATCTATCTATCTATCTATCTATCTATCTATCTATCTATCTATCTATCTATCTATCTATCTGTCTGTCTGTCTGTCTGTCTGTCTGTCTATCTATCTATCTATCTATCTATCTATCTATCTATCTATCTATCTATCTATCTATCTATCTATCTATCTATCTATCTATCTATCTATCTATCTATCTATCTATGCATCCAACTACCAGCGAAGTCTTGCTGACAGGTTTAAATATTTCTTGCAGATCCAAATCTTCAAGACGTAGAGATCGTCCGGATTCTCAAGTACGAACTCGGATGGACCTGGCTTGACGACGGGACCGCTGGTGCAGCAGTCAAGAGGATCGAGCGCATTCGAAAGGATACCCTCCATTACTCTCTCAAGATGGCATCTATTACTCCCCCTTGAAATACACTGTCCGCAACATTCTGCGAATGTACGGGTATGTAGATTGGGTGGCGGAAGTAGATCCTGCGCGCTTGAAATTTCTTGACGAAGCTTCTTTCAGGAATTATGATTTATACCGGCGTCGGAACTGCCGGTCAGCGCGGAGAACTCGGGTGCATATGCTAGCATCTCTTGTACATGGTTTATTCTTTTGATTTTGAGCCCCCCCCCCCCCTCCTTCTTGGTTTTCTAATTTTCTTTCTTTCAAAAAAATTTCCTGTTTTTTTTCCTCATTTAACTATGATAACTGTTTCCCTTCGAAAGTTTATATCATCGCTAAATATCAGATTCTGAGTCTTGACACATTATTTGTTTTTGGTTGATCTTTTAGGTCGTACTGGGAAGGGACATGTCTGAGCATGTCGATGTAACATACAGTGTTACTTACCTGACGTCGTTGGTTCATCCACGAGGGGGTGCACTGCTTTCCGTTAGGTTGGGTAGCAATAATGCTGTTGATTTTTTGAATAGCATTCTGGATGCCATAGCGAACGGTCTTCTGGTGGCGGGTGATAACCTGGTGCTTGATAATGCCAAGATCCATTACGCCGCCATCAAGCCGCTCCTGCATGCTCTTTTGCCTGCCCTCGGTATCTCGCTTGTCTTTCTGCCGGCTTACTCGCCTGAATTTAATCCGTGCGAGTTGGTGTTTTCGAATGTCAAAGAATTTATGCGGGCTCATCGAGGAAATGAAAGTTTTTTGACTGAGATCTATAGGGGGTTTGCAAATGCAACCAGTTTAGAATCAGTGGCGGCGCAGTACGGACACTGCATTCCATGATATTTATTAATATTCATATTAATAGTAATAGTTGACGAAGCAAATCACACAACTGTCCTTTCCACTAAGTCTCTCTGCCTACGTTATACCAGATCCTGCCTCGCCCTATTTAACTATCTGGATTCTACCTGCCTACCTACTTGCCTGCTGTCCTTTATATTGTATTAATAACAGGCTAAGTCAATAGTGTAGTAATATTAATAAGACTCGTGACAGACGTTGATTACACTATATGATTATTTTTTTTACTTAAAAGAGTTTCAATGCTTAACTTGACGGGAGTCTAAAACTTCAAAAGTATATATTAATAACTGAAAGTGAATAAATCCTAGTCACAACCAAAGCTTGCGAACTTCATCTCAACTGCCGGTTCGATTTCAAAGTAAGCGGCGGGTATCTGAAAAACTAATTGTTTCATTCAAAAATTAAAAACTCAGAGAAAAATTAATTTTCAACCAAAACTAAAAATCTGACTCAAAACAGATTTTTTTTTTTTTTTTTTTTTTTTTGCACTTGAACCTCGCTAGCAGTAGAAGGAAAAAATCCTTAGTCAGAGGTTTGATTTTCTTGAATATCGCTAGCAGTACAAGGAAAAAATATTTAGTCAGAGGCATAGGATTCCTAATAGATTTCTTGAAATATTTCACTATGGTGAGCATATGCTTATCTTTAGTAGTTTTTGAGAAATCTGTCATTGAAGTTGTGAACTTGAAAAAAGCGACATTACGTGTTGGAAAAATTCGGAAAAAGACAGGTCGGGCCGTAATTTTTTTGCTGATTCAATGTGGTAAAAAAATGGTTTGCAACCACGATTATGATTAAAGAATCTGTCTTTGTTTATTATTTTATTAGCTTTTGAACTATGAAACGTTGTACAATATGTCTTAATAAATAATTTGATCATGTCGGGCAATTGTCAACATCTCTGA
Source organism: Paulinella micropora (assembly GCA_019918135.1). NCBI lineage: Eukaryota > Cercozoa > Imbricatea > Euglyphida > Paulinellidae > Paulinella > Paulinella micropora. The sequence goes on along the minus strand of WBZZ01004771.1, from coordinate 156,814 downwards.
GAAACACCGTGAGTCACTCAAAGGCAAATGAAAAAGCAAACAAAAATTTATTATGAAAAGAATTACTGCTCCTATAGCTCATAAACGAGTTGGGGGTGTTCAACTACACTATAGCTTGAATTCTGGGGGAAGGGAAGCTAAAAAACACATGAAACCTAGAAGAAAAATAGTCAAAACTTTTTTGACATTCCGACATCTTGGAATTACCTGCCTCCAGGAATGAAGCAGGCACATCCCTATTTCAATATTTTTGTATCTTTCGTAAGTATATGTCAGGGAGACATGGTTACAATAAAAAAACTCGAGGAGCAAGGTCCAGGAAAAAATGTACAGGCGTGTGTAGGTCAGACAGGTGGAGTTGTGAAACCCACTTTTTGGTTTGTAGCTTCTAGGAAAAATAAACAAAAATCCTTTGGTGGAGCTTTAATTTATGATAATAAAAGATTATTCCAATACTTGAAAGTCTTAAAACTGATGAATAGTAAGATGTATGTGTCCCCAAAACAAAAAAAATACAGGTTTTGTGATTTCGAGTTTTTGTCTTCTACAGACATTGACAGATTACACAAAGTTGGAGAAATACGTTTAATGATCATACAAAACGGTTTATCTAGTCATCTGTGTAAGAAATAATTCTCAAGCTACAAAATATTAGATTTTCATGTTTCGACAAGGAAAAATATTTGATTTGCTACTAGCTAGTTTGTAGCCTACAAGTAAAGTGTCAAAAAGATATTTCGTACAAGTGATGAAAAACACTCAAAGTTACTATGTATATACTTAGATAGCTATGATATGCTTTGTGCTAAGAGATATCTGATGCACTCAGGGAACCCTCCCCTCTGAGCTTTTTTCCTAGGTTGGCCGGACCAGGACACAGCGTGGAAGCCGGGGAATTTCATTTTATTCCGAGGTGGTCACGGCGGCGGAGGCGTACTAAGTTCAACTTCTCGCGCACATACAGGTGGGCGCGCTCGGGGGGGACAAGGGATTATGCCGGCCTACCCGGTCACATCATCCGATATAATGGCAATACTTACCATTCCGGTATGTCGGTTAGTTTTTGGCCCTGGAGATTACGGAGTCCTTACTTTAGGTATTCCTCAGTAGTTCATATCGTTAGTAAACAGATATTTACTCATTAAATATCCTACTATCGTAATAACTGACGATGAGTGACTAGGGGCCGGCACGGTTACGGAAATATACGATGGGCTTCAAAAGGATGCGGGGCGAAAGTAAGCGGTCACAGTGGGCTCAACTGGAAGTTTCGTTTTCATCGTCTACGTTAATACGGCGACAACCGTCACTAAGGTTCGTAGTTGCATTTTATTCCGAGGTTGGTCACGGCGGCGGGGGCGTCAGTTCAACTTCTCGCGCGCATACTGGGGAGCGCGCTCTGGGGCGAGAAGGGATTATGCCGGCCCACCCGGTATATAATGGCATTACTCACCGTTCCGCTGTCGGCAATCCTTGGTCTGGAGATTACGGAGTCCCTACTTTAGGTATTCCTCAGTCTTCATATCGTTAGTAACAGTTATCTGTTTATTAAATATCCTACTAACGTAACAAAATTGAAATAGCTGTGACTAACGGAGCCTGCCTCTGGAACCATCAGCGATAATGTGGAAAGTAACAAGGAAACAGTGAAGGCTATGTCCCAGAGCAAGGGCGGCTACAAGGGTGAATTCATCAACGCTTACCGGAGCCGCTGCCTCTGAATGGAAAGTACGAATGAAACAGTGAAGGCCAACAAGTCACGGTCGTTGCGACACAGTGCGCTGACGTAGACAGTCAATGAAAGTGGCGGATGA
>WBZZ01004771.1:82500-85000 GCA_019918135.1 Paulinella micropora | reverse complement strand
AGATAGATAGATAGATATGAGTCCCTTTGTTGCGCAGGGTCTCTGTTTTGAGGGCCCGGGCACATTTAGGCAATCGAGCGTTCAGGACAAAGGCTAACGCACATATTTGCTTGAAATCATATGTGCATCACCTTTTCCATCCAGCAAGCTCTATGTAGGCCAACTATCACCTTCTCACTCCCTCTAGTTGGCTCAAACGAGTCATGTTGCGACTCTTGCCAAAAACCGAGGAATTTCGGCGGTCAGGACACTCCCCTAACGCAAATATTTGCTTGAATTCCGGAATAACCACCTCAGCGTCGAGGACGAGTCTGGGGCTTGACGCCCTGCAAGTATCAGCTCCCAACTCCTCCTGGTGGCCAAAAACCGTCAGTTCTTCCCACAGCTTTCCCGAGTATGCGCATAGCATGCTCTGGCTCACTCTCTCTTTCTCTCTCTCTATCTCTCATCTTCCCCTCTTTCCCCTCTCCCTCCTGCTTACGTTGTCTTTGGCCTCGGTGTGGGCGCCGGCCGCCAGCAGTGCCTGCGCTGTCGCCGTCTGCCCACTGAATCCGGCCATGTGCAGCGCCGTCTCGCCGCCCTATACACAGCAGACCAGACCAGGTGCGACGTGCGGGGGGGAGGGAGAGGATGAGGAGGAGGAGGAGGAGGAGGATGGCAGCGCGCTCGCAGCAGGCAGCGGACACACACACACACACACACATACATACACACGCAGCTGGCCCCTCCGGCCCGCACGGTTGCATGTGTACATCACATCTCATCAACACCAACCCGCGCGAACCGGCACCCGGCCACGAAGCACGGTTTGTGGCCACCAGGAGTTGGCAGCTCATACTTGCAGAGCTCCGAGCCCCCGACTCGTCGCTGACGATGACATTGGCTTTTCGAAATTCATGCAAACATTTGCGTTAGGAAAGTGTCCTGAATGCCTACATTTCCTCGACTTTCGGCACTACTCCCAAAAACTACTCGTTTGAGGGCACCAGGAGGAGTTAGAAGGCCATGTTTGGCACACACAAAGCTCGTTGAGCTGACAGCATGCCAACACAGGAATTACCTAGAATTTTTGCACTTGAGCGTTCAGGACAAACGCCTAACGCAATTACTAGGAATTTCTCGTTTGACAAAAATACGTATGAAGGTGATATTTGATGATGAGAATGAGTATTGGTTGGAAAAATTATCAAAAGTGAAATTATGTGATTTTTTTTGCATTTTAGCGTTCAGGACAAACGCCTAACGCAATTACTAGGAATTTCTCGTTTGAGGTAAAAAAAAAATACATATGAAGGCGATATTTGATGAAGAGAACGCCTATTGGGTGAAAAAAATATCAAAAAGAAAATTGCGTAATTTTTTGCATTTTAGCGTTCAGGACAAACGCCTAACGCAATTATTGGAATTTCTCGTTTGACGTCAAAAAAATACATATGAAGGCGATATTTGATGAAGAGAACGCCTATTGGGTGAAAAAAATATCAAAAAGAAAATTGCGTAATTTTTTGCATTTTAGCGTTCAGGACAAACGCCTAACGCAATTATTAGGAATTTCTCGTTTGACGTCAAAAAAATACGTATGAAAGTGATATTTGATAAATAGATAGGGTATTGGGTTGGAAAATTATCAAAAATAAAATTATGTGATTTTTGGCATTTTAGCGTTCAGGACAAACGCCTAACGCAATTACTAGGAATTTCTCGTTCGAGGTAAAAAATATGTATGAAAGTGATATTTGATTAATAAGGAGTGTATTGGATTGGAAAATTATCAAAAATACAATTATGTGATTTTTGGCATTTTAGAGTTCAGGACAAACGCCTAACGCAATCACTAGGAATTTCTCGTTTGAGATTAAAAAAAGACGTTTGAAGGTGATATTTTATAAATAGAAAGTGTATTGGGTTGAAAATTATCAAAAAGAAAATTATGTGATTTTTGGCATTTTAGCGTTCAGGACAAACGCCTAACGCAATTACTAGAAATTTCTCGTTTGAGGTAAAAAAAAAATCGTATGAAGTTGATATTTGATTAATAGAAAATATATTGGGTTAAAAATTTATCTAAATTTTTTTAAATATCATGTTGGCATTTTCCTGTTCAGGACAAACGCCTAACGCAATTACTAGAAATTTCTCGTTTGACGTCAAAAAAAGAAGTATGGACGTGACATCGGATGAATAGAAAGTGTATTGGGTTGCAAAATTATCAAAATTAAAATTACGCATTTTTGGCATTTTTCCTGTTCAGGACAAACGCCTAACGCAATTACTAGGAATTCCTCGTTTGACGTTAAAAAAAAGCAATATGAAGGTAATCTTTGATGAATAAAAAGTGTAGTGTGTTAGAAAATCATGAAATAAAAATTATGTGATTTTTGGCATTTTAGCGTTCAGGGCAAACTCCTAACGCAATTACATGAACTTCTCGTTTGACGTAAAAAAAAAAAAGGAGTGTGGACGTGATATTTGATGAATAGAAAGTGTATTGGGTTGAAAA
>WBZZ01004771.1:72500-77500 GCA_019918135.1 Paulinella micropora | reverse complement strand
TATTATTATTATTATTATTACTACTACTACTACTACTACTACTACTACTACCACTTTATTATTATATTATTATTATTATTATTATTATTATTATTATTATTATTATTATTACTATTATTACTATTATTACTATTATTATTATTATTATTATTATTATTGTTGTTATTATTATTATTATATTATTATTATTATTATTATTATTACTATTATTATTATTATTATTATTATTATTATTATTATTATTATTATTATTATTATTATTATTATTATTTTGGACACCGTGATAGCCCAGTGGTCAAGTTCTACCATCTGGGCCCTGTCGCCAGTTCGATTCCCGTCGGTGCCACCAGTATTTTCATTGAACATACCGGTCTATTTCTGGACCAATATTTTCATTGAACATACCGGCCCGTCTGGAAGTGTTGGAACTGCCCTTGCGGGGGTGTCATTAGAGCTTATCGTCAATTCTTCGTACTCCCCTCACGGGTGAGACGATGGAGGCGCATGTGCAGAAATGCATCAGCCATTGACAGAGAAGCACTATTATTATTATTATTATTATTATTATTATTATTATTATTATTATTATTATTATTATTATTATTATGGACACCGTGATAGCCCAGTGGTCAAGTTCTACCATCTGGGCCCTGTCGCCAGTTCGATTCCCGTCGGTGCCACCAGTATTTTCATTGAACATACCGGTCCGTCTGGAAGTGTTGGAACTGCCCGTGCGGGGGTGTCATTAGAGCCTATCGTCAATTCTTCGTACTCCCCTCACGGGTGAGACGATGGAGGCGCATGTGCAGATTTGCATCAGCCATTGACAGAGAAGCACTATTATTATTATTATTATTATTATTATTATTATTATTATTATTATTATTATTATTATTATTATTATCATTTTTTTAATCCTGAAAGGTGTTGGTCAAGGGGGTGGGGTGTTTCGGGGGAGGGGGAAAATGAAAATTGTGTACCCCCCCACCCCCCCCAATCGGCACCCCTGTCGGAATAAATCATGGTTTGTCGGAACGAGGAGGAGTTCGGAGCTCATATTTGCAGGGTGTTTAGCCCCAAACTCCATCTTGATGCTGATATGATTTTTTTGGAATTCACGCAAATATTTGCGTTAGGGGAGTGTCCTGAATGCCAAAAATTCCTTTTTTTTCGCACCCCAATCGGAAGAAATCGTGATTTGTGTGAAGCAGGAGGAGTTGGGAGCTCGTATTGACAGGGTGGCTAGCCCCAGACTCGATCTTGATGCTGATATATTTCTTTGGAATTCACGCAAATATTTGCGTTAGGGGAGTGTCCTGAATGCGAAAATTTATTGTTTTTTTAGCCTTGTTTTTGCACCCTCGTCGGAATAAATCATGGTTTGTGTGAACCAGGAAGAGCTGGGAGCTCATATTGACAGGGTGGTTAGCCCCAGACTCGATGTTGATGCTGATATAATTTCCCTGGAACCCACGCAAATATTTGCGTTAGGGTAGTGTCCTGAATGCCAAATTTCCTTGTTTTTTTAGCCTATTTTCTGCACCCTCGTCGGAATAAATCATGTTTTGTGTGAAGCAGGAAGATTTGGGAGCTCATATTGACAGGGTGGCTAGCCCAAGACTCGATGTTGATGTTGGTATAATTTCTTTGGAATTCACGCAAATATTTGCGTTAGGGGAGTGTCCTGAATGCCGAAATTCCTGGTTTTTTGGGAGTACTTGCTGGTGCCTCCGGCAATTGAACGTACCTGTCGACGGGCAAGGGGGTGTCCGGGAGGCCCTGGCCCCGGGAACCCCAGCCCGGCGATTGTACGAACCAGTTTTAGTCGCGAGTGGCACCCAAACCAGAAAATTGAGTTCTTGTGCCACCAGGCGCCCTCCGCACTCCCCATCGGAATAAATTATGGTTTGTGTGAACCAGGAGGAGTTGGGAGCTCATATTGGCAGGGTGGTTAGCCCCAGACTCGATCTTGATGCTGGTATAGTTTTTTTTTTGGAATTCACGCAAATATTTGCGTTAGGGGAGTGTCCTGAATGCTAAATTTCCTTGTTTTTTGGCAGTACTTGCCGGTGCCTCCGGCAATTGAACGTACCCTGTCGACGGGGCAGGGGGGGTCCGGGAGGCCCTCCCCCCGAAAACCCCAGCCCTGTGATTGTACGTACCCGTTCTGGTCGCGGGTGGCACCCACACCTGAAAATTGAGGTTTTTTTGCCACCAGGCGCCCTTTGCGGCACTCCGGCAATTCAACGTACCCTGTCGAAGGGAAAGGGGGGGTCCGGGGGAGCCCTGCGATTGTACGTACCCGTTCTGGTCGCGGGTGGCACCCAAACTTGAAAATTGAGGTTTTTGCCACCAGGCGCCCTTTGCGGCACCTCCGGCATTTCAACGTACCCTGAAGGGAAAGGGGGCGGGAGGCGGGGGGGGGGGGGGGGGGGGGGGGGGGGGGGGCCGTGGGGCTCTCCAAAAAGTGATAAGAAGTGGGGCTGGCGGGGTTTGGTGCGCGAAGCGCACCGGTAAACCACCCTTTCAGGTGTTGGCGCAGCCCCTAGTTATTATTATCCCTGAAAGGTGTTGGACAAGGGGGTGGGGGGTTTGGGGGGAGGGGGAAAATGAAAATTGTGTACCCACCCCCCAAATCGGCACCCCTGTCGGAATAAATCATGATTTGTGGGAACGAGGAGGAGTTCGGAGCTCATATTTGCAGGGTGGTTAGCCCCAGACTCGATCTTGATGCTGATATGATTTTTTTTTTTGAATTCATGCATATTTGCGTCAGCGGAGTGTCCTGAATGCCAAAATTCCTTGTTTTTTTCGCACCCCAATCGGAAGAAATCATGGTTTGTGTGAACCAGGAGGAGTTGGGAGCTCCTATTGACAGGGTGGCTAGCCCCAGACTCGATGTTGATGCTGATATAATTTCCCTGGAACCCACGCAAATATTTGCGTTAGGGGAGTGTCCTGAATGCGAAAATTCCTTGTTTTTTTAGCCTATTTTCTGCACCCTCGTCGGAATAAATCATGTTTTGTGTGAAGCAGGAAGATTTGGGAGCTCATATTGACAGGGTGGCTAGCCCAAGACTCGATGTTGATGTTGGTATAATTTCTTTGGAATTCACGCAAATATTTGCGTTAGGGGAGTGTCCTGAATGCCGAAATTCCTGGTTTTTGGGAGTACTTGCCGGTGCCTCCGGCAATTGAACGTACGTGTCGACGGGCAAGGGGGTGTCCGGAGGCCCTGCCCCCGGGAACCCCAGCCCGGCGATTGTACGAACCAGTTTTAGTCGCGAGTGGCACCCAAACCAGAAAATTGAGTTCTTGTGCCACCAGGCGCCCTCCGGCAATTGAACGTACCCTGTCGACGGGGCAGGGGGGGTCCGGGGGGCCCTCCCCCCGGGAACCCCAGCCCGGCGATTGTACGTACCCGTTTTGATCGCGGGTGGCACCCGCACCAGAAAATTGAGGTCTTGTGCCACCAGGCGCCGTTTGCGCACACCAGAGGGAGTTAGCGGCTGATATTCGGTGTATCTGACACTTCTTGATGAGCTCTCTTCTAAAATATAAAAATTGTTTCGCCGGGTGGCATACACACCGAAAAATTGAGGTTTTTGCGCCAACAGGCGCCGTTCGCGCACACCTGAGGAAGTTTGAGGCTGTTGTTTGGTGTACCCGACACCTCTAGGTGTGCTCTCTTCGAGATAAAAAAGTTTTGGTGGCGGGTGGCACAAAAACCAGAGATTTTAGGTTTTTGTGCCACCAGAGCTTACACTTGCGTTCTGCTGGTACCTCCGGCAATTGAACGTACCCTGCCGTCTGGAAGGGGGGGGGGGGGGGTCCGGGGGGCCCTCCTCCCGGGAACCCCAGCCCGAGGGGTGGGGGGGGGGGGGGGGGTGCGCGAAGCGCACCGCAAACCATCCTTTCAGGTGTTGGCGCAGCCCCTTGTTATTATTATTATTATTATTATTATTATTATTATTATTATTATTATTATTATTATTATTATTATTATTGTGGACACCGTGATAGCCCAGTGGTCAAGTTCTACCATCTGGGCCCTGTCGCCAGTTCGATTCCCGTCGGTGCCACCAGTATTTTCATTGACCATACCGGTCCGTCTGGAAGTGTTGGAACTGCCCTTGCGGGAGTGTCATTAGAGCCTATCGTCAATTCTTCGTACTCCCCTCACGGGTGAGACGATGGAGGCGCATGTGCAGATTTGCATCAGCCATTGACAGAGAAGCACTATTATTATTGTTATTATTATTATTATTATTATTATTTGGTCAAGTTCTACCATCTGGGCCCTGTCGCCAGTTCGATTCCCGTCGGTGCCACCAGTATTTTCATTGAACATACCGGTCTATTTCTGGACCAGTATTTTCATTGAACATACCGGCCCGTCTGGAAGTGTTGGAACTGCCCTTGCGGGGGTGTCATTAGAGCTTATCGTCAATTCTTCGTACTCCCCTCACGGGTGAGACGATGGAGGCGCATGTGCAGAAATGCATCAGCCATTGACAGAGAAGCACTATTATTATTATTATTATTATTATTATTATTATTATTATTATTATTATTATTCATATTGTAATTATTGTTATTATTATTATTATTATTCAGCCCAATGGCCTCAAGGCGTTAAACTGTGACGCCAACTCATAACCCTTTGGTGGTAGATGCTGGGGAGGAGGGTCGTTGCGCGCGTAAAAGATCTTAAACTCCGCATATGCTGGTTGATAGCCCAGGACCCAGCAGACACCAGATTGTTGGGTGGGGTTTCGAGGCAGCTCTAGCAACCGCGCTTGGTGTATGCACTTGCACATTCGGTGACGTCTTGCAAGAGGTTGCTGGGACTGCGGAATAACCTCGGCTTAGTGCAGTCTTGCCCTCAGGAGCTCCATCGGTGGCCCCGATCATCAGGCGAGAGACTGACACGGGGGGGTGGAGGACCTCGAACAAGGGTATTGGAGGCTTATGTCCGTTGAGGATATGGCATTAGCTGC
>WBZZ01004771.1:35000-40000 GCA_019918135.1 Paulinella micropora | reverse complement strand
TTATGTATGTATGTATGCATGTATGTGAGTGTGTAACTAAGTAAGTAAGTGAGTAAGTGAGTAAGTGAGTAAGTGAGTAAAGTATGTCTTTCTGCAATAAATTTATCATGTATGTATGTATGTATGTATGTATGGATGGATGGATGGATTGATGGATGGATGAATGTATGGATGGATGGATGGATAGATGGATGGATAGATGGATGGATGGATGGGTGGATGGGTGCGTGGATGGATGGATGGATGGATGGATAAATTATAGGTAAGTATGTATGTGAGTAAGTGAGTATATGAATGTATGTATGTATGTATGTATGTATGTATGTGTATGTTGTATATGACGTGATGTAAGGCGTGGTGTGTACTATGTGTCGACCTGTTGCTCCTTTTGTATGCAGGTGTGTATGTATGTATGTAGACATGTATGTATGTATGTATGTATGTATGTATGTATGTATGTATGGTCTTATGTTATGTTATGCTATGTTATGTTATGTTATGTTATGTTATGTTATGTTGTATGTGTGTATGTATGTACGTATGCATGTATGTATGTATGCATGCATGTATGTATGTATGCATGCATGTATGTAGTGTAATGTAATGTAATGGCGACTTAACCTGATGTAAAGAGTTGCTTCTTCTTTATGTATGTATGTATGCATGTATGTATGTATGTATGTATGTATATATGTAAGTAATGTAGTGTAATTTAATGTGATGTGATGTAATGTAATGTAATGTAATGTAATGTGATGTAATGTCATGTAATGTGATGTAATGTAATGTAATGTAATGTAATGTAATGTAATGTAATGTTAGTCGTGTTGACTGAGTGCAAGAGTTGCTTCTTCTAACCCTTGAGTGTGAAACGAACGCATGTGTGTCATGTATGTATGTATGTATGTACGTATGTATGTATGTATGTATGTTATGGATAGAAGGATAGGTGGTGTTGTTTCCCCCTGTGGCTTGTTGCATGTGTGTATGAATGTACTTATGTATTGCATGGTCTTGTTGAACGATATTGATCCTTTTGTATGTATGTATGTATGTATGTATGTATGTATGTATTTCCCTTTCCGCTCGGCCTCTTCCTCGGCTTTCTTGACATCTTGTGTGTCGGTCTTATTAAAACAAATTGATCCTTCTGTCTGTCTGTCTGTCTGTCTGTATGTATGTATTTATGTATGCATGCATGTATGTATGTATGTATGTATCTAAGTATGTAAGTATGTGAGTAAGTGAGCAAGTGAGTAAAGTATATCATTCTGCAATAAATTTATCCTGTACGTATGTACGTACGTACGTATGTATGTATGTATGTATGTATGTATGTGAGTAAGTAAGTAAGTGAGTAAAGTATGTCATTCTGCGGTTTATCGTGCATGCATGTATGTATGTATGTATGGATGGATGGATGGATGGATGGATGGATGGATGGATGGATGGATGGATGGATGGATAAATTAAAAGTAAGTATGTAAGTATGTATGTGAGCAAGTGAGTATGTATGTATGTATGTGTGTATGTATGTATGTATGTATGTATGCATGTATGTATGGATGGATGGATGGATGGATGGATGGATGTATGCATGTATGTATGTATATGATGTATGTTGTATATGATGTGATGTAAGGCGTGGTGTGTACTATGTGTCGACCTGTTGTTCCTTTTGTATGCAGATGTGTACATATGAATGTATGAATGAATGAATGTATGTATGTATGTATGTATGAATGTATGTATGTATGTATGAATGTATGTATGAATGTATGAATGTATGTATGTATGTATGTATGTATGTATGTGTGTGTGTATGTATGTATGTATGTATGTATGTATGTGTGTGTGTATGTATGTGTGTATGTAAGTATGTATGCATGTATGTATGTATGTATGTTGTGTAATGTTATGTAAGGTGTGGTGTGTACTATGTGCCGACCTGATAAAACCATTTGCTCCTTTTGTATGTATGTATGTAAGTATGTATGTATGCATGTATGTATGTATGTATGTATGTATGTCATATATGTAATGTAATGTAAGGCGTGGTGTGTACGATGTGTCGACCTGATTGAACCACTTGTTCCTTTTGTATGTATGTATGTATGTATGTATGTATGTATGTATGTATGTATGTATGTATGTATGTGTGTGTGTATGTATGTATGTATGTATGTGTGTGTGTGTGTTATGTAATATATGTAATGTGATGTAAGGCGTGGTGTGTACTATGTGCTACCTAATCGAACCACTTGCTCCTTTTGTATGCATCTATGTATGTATGTATCTATGTATGTATGTATGTAATGTATGTGATGTGACGTGACGTGATGTGATGAGATGTGATGAGATGTGATGAGATGTGATGAGATGTGATGTGATGTGATGTGATATGATGTGATGTGATCTGATGTATGTGATGCTATGTCAGGCGTGGTGTGTACTATGTGTCGACCACTTGCTCCTTTTATATGCATGTGTGTCAGTATGTATCTAATATATGTATATATGTATGTATGTATGTATGTATGTATGTATGTATGTATGTATGTATGTTTCGCGTGGTGTGTACGATGGGTCGACCTGGTTCAACCACTTGATATATTTGTATGCATGCATGTATGTATGAATGAATGTTTGCCATGCGATGTAAGTATGTAAGTATGTATGTATGTATGTATGTATGTATGTATGTATAGTATCTTAGGTTATGTTATGTTATGTTATGTTATGTTATGTTTGGTATGTTATGTAAGGCGTGGTGTGTACTATGTGTCGACGTTGTTGCAAGGCTTAAGCTTTATCTTTTTTAATATGCGTGTATGTATGTATGCATGCATGTATATATGTACGTATGTATGTATATATGTATGTATGTATGTATGTATGTATGTATGTATGTATGTATGTAAGTATGTATGTATGCATGTCTGTATGTATGTATGTATGTATGTAGGGCGTGGTGTGTACTCTGTGTCGACCTGATTGAACGACATTGATCCCTTTGAATGTATGTATGTATGTATGTATGTATGTATGCATGTATGCATGCATACATGTATGTATGTATGTATGTATGTATGTATGTATGTATGCATGCATGTGTGTATGTGTGTATGTATGTGTATGTATGTGTATGGATGAATGTATGTATGTATGCATGTATGTTTTATGTATTAAGGCGTTTTGTGTACTATGTGTCGACCTTTATTATGTATGTATGTATGTATGTATGTATGTATGTATGTATGTATGTATGTATGTATGTATGTATGTATTGCATGGTGTGTGTATGTGTGTGTGATTGTGTGTGTGTGTGTTTGTGTGTGTCGGTCTTATTGAAAGATGTTGATCCTTCTGTCTGCCTGTCTGCCTGCCTGTCTGTCTGTCTGTCTGTCTGTATATATGTATGTATGTATGTATGTATGTATGTATGTATGCATGTATGTACGTATGTACGTATGTATGTATGTATGTATGTATGTATGTGCTTGTATGTGCTTGTATGTGCTTGTATGTGCTTGTATGTATTGGTGAGTGTGTGTTTGTGTGTTTGTGCCGGTCTTATTGAAAGATATTGATCCTTCTGTCTGTCTGTCTGTCTGTATGTATGTATGTATGTACGTACCTACGTACGTATTTATGTATGTATGCATGCATGCATGTATGCATGTATGTATGTATGTATGCATGTATGTGTGCATGTATGTATGTATGTATGTATGTATGTATGTATGAATGTATGTATGTATGAATGTATGTATATATGTATGTATGTATGTATGTATGTATGTATGTATGTGTATGTATGTATGTATGTATTTACCGTCTTCCTCTGCCTTCTTGACTACCGCCTGCCCAGCACACGCACAGGCACACAGGCAGCGTTGGGCAGCGGCTGAAGCAGCCACGCGCGCATGCGGCCTCACCGCCTCCAGCTCCCCCGACCAGGCCGCAGCACGCCCCTCCCCTCTCCTCTCCGCCCTAACACGCTCGCGTCTGTCTCTTTGTCTATCTTTCTATCTATTTACCTATCTATCTATCTATCTATCTATCTATCTATCTATCTATCTATCTATCTATCTCTATCTATCTATATATCTATATCTAACTACCTACCTACCTACCTACCTACCTACCTATCTACCTATCTATCTATCTATCTATCTATCTATCTATCCTTCTATCTATCCTATCCTATCCTATCCTATCCTATTCTATGCTATCCTATCTATCTATCTATCTATCTATCTATCTATCTATCTACCTACCTACCTATCTACCTACCTACCTACTTGCCTACTTACCTATCTACCTACCTACCTACCTACCTGACTATGTATCATCTATCTAACTATCTATATACCTATCTGTCTACCTACCTGTCTACCTATCTGTCTACCTATCCATCTATCTATCTATCTATCTATCTATCTATCTATCTATCTATCTATCTATCTATATCTATCTATATCTATCTATCTACCTATCTATCTATCTATCTCTCTCTCTCTCTACATATATATATATGTATATATATATATATCTACCTACCTACCTACCTACCTCGATCTTCTTCCACTCTGCTTTGTCGCTTCGCTGCTCGGGAGTCAGCTGCGCACACGCACAGGCCAGCAGGCAGCTCAGCACCCATCGCTCTGGCGCGCCCAGCAGCAGCAGCAGACAGCACAAGGCACTGTGTTGCTGCCATGAGTGGGAGCACGGCACAGTTCACCTAAAGCGTAACTTCTAGACATGCCATCCTTTTTGCTACACTTCATTGGCAAGCTGGGGTGTGTGTGTGTGTGTGTGTGTGTGTGTGTGTGTGTGTGGGTGTGTGTGTGTGTGGGTGGGTGGGTGGGTGGGTGCATGTGTGCATGTATGAATATAGTATTCTTTGTATAGATATACATGTGCATGCATGTATGTATGTGTGTATCTATGTATGTACACATATATACATACGTACGTGCATACATACATACATACGT